>JAPVLO010001850.1:0-51266 GCA_027257055.1 Cephalopachus bancanus
ACAGGCACACGCCACCATGCCCAGCTAATGTTTTGATTTATTGTAGAGATAATGTCTTACCAAATTGCCCAGACTGGTTTTGAACTCCTGGACTCAGGCAATCCCCTCACCATGGCCTCCCAGAGTGCTAGGATTACAAGTGTGAGTCACCACACCCGGCTATGGCTACAACTTTTAAAGTCAAATGGTGCATTCACAGAAAAATATTTCATGTCTCGATTTCAGTTACAAATGGTCAGTTTAAAAATAATGGCCTCTGACATCTTAATTACTAATCTGAAGAACAGTCTTTTAAGAGATGACAATTTGTTTTATTTTACTTTGGTACTGGTTTTGGTATTGGTGGTCAAAAATTTAATAGCCCAGCAGCACATAGTGGACACTCTCGCTGCTGACTGCCCAATGTGCCCTTTACAATGTATCTTTCCTTTAATAAATCTACCACCTTCCTTTTTTTTCTTTTTGAGTAGTAGTCTCGCTCTGCCCAGGGTGGAGTGCGGTGGCACACTCACAGCCACCACAGCCTTGACATGCTGGGCTCAGGTGATCCTTCCTACTCCGCCTTCCAAATAGCTGGAATCACAGGTGTGCACCACTACACCCGGCTAACTTTTTTTTAAAGTTTTATTTATTGTAGAGATGAGGTCTCGCCAAGTTGCCCAGGCTGGTCTCAAAGCCCTGAACTCAGGCAGTCCTCTCACCTCCACCATCTATAAGTGCTGGGATTACAGGCGTCAGCCATGGCGCCTGGATTACCTTTCATAATTCAAAAACAAAGAAAAAAATGTAATAGCCAAAAGACAGAAAAGTGAACACACTATGTGTATAATAATGCAATCCAATCACACTGTTGAAAAGTAAGGCAAAGAGGACTGTGCATTTCTTTAACAAATTACTTCATATAATAAAAATGCTTTTACAGAGAAGAATATCAAATGTGTAATAGTTATCCTTCAAATCTAACCAGCATGCATTAATTAAATGAAAGGAATATTTTAATACCATAAAAAGAAACACATGGAAAATAAAGCAAAACCCAAGTTTCATTAAAGGTGCAGTACCCACAATAAAAGGTTGATTGAAACAACATCTTGTTATATGATGATCAGATGGCTAAATGAATGAAAAAAAAATTACCATGCTTCAAGATCAGACATGTTCCATTCAAATGACTGTTTTTTTTTTTAATGTAAGAAAGATAAATTTAGCTTCTAAAGCACATTCTGAAGCTATTTGCATTTACTGCTTATAACAAATTTCTGGAGTATGCTTCTAGTCATGTTAAATGGAAATGATGTGCTTCAAAGTCAGCCAAGATAAAGGTGAAACATTCACTCATGTGGAATGTTTTAATGCAGTTTCATTACTTTCATGGCATCGAAAATAAAGCTCATCTGGTATCTTCACACTAATTATTTCCTCTTTCCAGGCCTTTTTCTTGATGAATGATATGGATGAAAAAACACAGACCCTGTGGCTGAATGTCAATTTCTACACAAGTGCATTTTCTTAGCTTCATTTTTAAAAGAATTCACCTTGATGACATTAATCACTAACACTTCAGGAGTAAGCTGACCAAAGTCACATTTTTCCAGCTACAAAACCCATAAATAATACTCTCTCAACACCTAACCACACCACAGCTTTCAGACAGTTAAGGCAGCAATGCCATCCTTACACAGTTTCACCAGAGTAAAATCATACCACGTTCCACAAGATGTGCACCCAGCTCAGAAAACACTGTAGACACTTATGAAAGCAGGAGGCCACGTGGTTTCCACCTAGTATGATTACTCTGGGTTCTTGGGCTCTGCAAATCCCAGATGTCAAGTTCTGTTTCAGTTGAATCAGCAACCTCTCACAAAACATGACACATGCCTACAAAATCAGTCTAATGTTTAAAGAAAATACACCCCAAGCTGGGCAGCTCACACATGTAATCCCAGCACTTTGAGAGGTGCAGGTGAGGATTACCTGAGCCCAGAGGTTTAAAACCAGCCTGAGCAACATGTTGAAACCTCGTCTCCACAATAAATAAAAAAATCAGCCGGGCATGGTGGCGCTTGCTTGTGGTTCCAGCTACTTGGAAGGCTGAGGTGGAAGGATCGCCTGAATCCAGCATGTTGAGGCTGCGGACTCCAGTCTGGGTGAGAGTGAGACTCTAACTCAAAAAAACAATAACAAAAACCCCCAAACAAACAAAAAAAACGAAAACACACTTCAAATCCAATAAAAATTCAAATATATTCGGAACTCACAATATCCATAATTAAAAAGGTAAAAGAGGACAATTTCATAAACAAGTTCAGAAAGAAAAAAGTTAAACATACAAGAAACTGGAATGCTCTTCAGACAGACTTTGAAGATTTTTCCATTAAAGAGCAGGTAACACCAGATTTGCAATCCTAATCTGTTTTTCATCCAACGAAGTATTGTCATTTCCTCTGGATGTGAGAGTATGGGAGTGATCTTTTGAGAAACAGACTGGGAAGGAGCAAGATGACATAATACAATGCCAGAGAGGCAAAAGCTAAAGAACACAGAACACATCCAAAAATGGCAAAAAAAAAAAAAAAAAAAAAAAGAGAGAGGGTAACTTTAGGTGCAAAAATATCAGCAACCAGAAGAATGAGAAGAAAGCAGAGTTCGGTAGCAAGTCTCATCTAAGTTTCCAACATACAAGTCATTCTATTTTATTTTTTATTTTATTTTTTTGAGTTGGAGTCTCACTCTGTCGCCCAGACTAGAGTGCAGTGGCCGCTCCCGGCCACCACAGCCTCGGCCTGCTGGGCTCCAGCGATCCTTCCGCCTTAGCCTTCCAAGTAGCTGGAACTACAGGTGCGTGCTACCACGCCCAGCTAATTTTTTGATTTATTGTAGAGATGAGGTCTCGCCAAGTTGCCCAGGCGGGTCTCGAACCCACGGGTTCAGGCAATCCACTCACCTCAGCCTCCCAAACCGTGGGATTACAGGCTGAGCCACTGAGCCCGGCTCATACAAGCCATTTTAAAGAATGCTGATTAGAGAAACCATTTATTAAGGAAATGGTGGCACACATGCCAAGGCAGCACTGTGCTAGCTTTGGTGCTGTATGATCCGCTCTGTGCTCATGGCTTAAGTGGAGGCTTTCTGATAGCCTATGACACCACGTATGTTCATTCTTGTCATTTACAAAGGACAAGACCTTCTGCAGTCTTCCTTACCATCTACTATCTCAGCTTAACCAATTAAACTAAAAAATTACATGTTACTTGCCTAATGAGTCACTATGCATATATAAACATGAGATTATGGAAATAAATTTCACTCAAATTCAACACCAAAATTATATAGGTATATTTCCAAACCTATGTTATGCAACTAAGATTGTGATAAATTTTACTACCAAAACTAAAATCACAATGGAGCTCAAAACACATCCTTGTCCATTAATGAGACACTCTGAAATGCTAGGAGCAAAGCCTCATTTTTGGGTCTGATTAATCAGGCCTGTCCTTAATGACTCATTTTTCCCCTAGGTCAAATCACATGGAATTCTGCAATGTGAAATGTTCAATCATTTTAATGAAACCATGAAATATTACAAGCTGTCTCACAATTCCATAACTTGAAATGATAACTACCCTAATTTGAAGCTCAGAAGTGTTTTATAACAAAATAAAAATCCTTCCCTGTGATTTGTCTTAGTGAAGTGACTACAAGGACTAGTGAAAATGATTTTTTGGTTGAAAGAAAAAAAAAAATTCATGAGTCAGCACCTGGCATGCCAGACCACGCTTCGTCTCCCACCACCCGGCCCAGTGCTTTGACCCTCTGCAGTACCTGGGGTGCGGATGTGACTCATTACCTGTTTTGAGGCTGGGACTGAACTCTCGGCTAGTGCTGGGAGGTGGGAAGGCCTCCGGGGCTGTCTGTGCTGGAAGGGTTCGATATGGAGGAGGAGTCAACTCTTCGTCACCAGAGAAGCTCCTCCGCACCCCGCCTGTCATGGGCAGGCTCGACAAACTGACAGGCTTCTTCCCAACTGGCATCTTCCTCTCTAAATATCAAGTCAGACTACAGTAAGCTTTCACTGACATGCGTGGTAGAAAAGTGCATTATATCACCAGGAAGGCTGTGCTGCATAGGACACTCTTTTTGAAAAGAGAACCAACTATGCAAGTTCTGAAAATAAGGGAAAGAGAGCGAGTGTGTGTGTGTGTGAGTTGGGGGAGACTGCTTCTACTCTCTGATAACTAATCCTAGTTCTGACTCTGAAATGAATTTCAAACCAAACAAAATAAAATGAATTACAAAGAACTTTTAGTGAGGACAACAACTGGCTCATTTCTTTCAAGAAAATCTCCTCTTGAGGTGGGTTGACAACACAAAAGGGTCTTAAAACACAACTCTCAGAGTAGCATCTTACTGCCCATGTAAGCCCAAACACTGGCCTTCATGGAAAGATCAAAATAAGTAAAACACTTTAAATGTATTATCTGGGTGTCAGGATTTTACTGATATGAAACGTGCTACCCTATTTTTAGTTTACAATGCATTCCTTTAAAAAATCTTTTATTCTAAAAAGTACTTATACAATTCAAAGCTTACTGCCTGTGAATTCTCAAGCAATCAAAAGTCTTTTGAAACAAATTCATCCTGTCCTCTGGCTAAGTTTCATAAGCAAACATAAGCCTTCCAAGACTTGTACACTGCTTTTGCCAACTGAAAAAATACCCCACACTTTGCAAATACTGACCAACCAAGCACAGTACATTCAATCAGTTTGGAAGCCGAAGGATACTTACATATCATTGTCACTATGAGTTGTGTCTGTTTTCTTTCAGAGTATAAAATGACTCAGGTAAGAGCAATAAAAGTTATGCTTCACAACATCAGCACTAAAAGATAAACCTAAGTCCGACAGTATTCCTATGTAAAAGGATCTGGAATCCAAGCGACTAGTGAGTACGATTTAATTCTCAACTGCCAAACCAAAACCATGTGCAGTGACCACTTAGACTTTTTTCTGATATACTACATACTCAGGTAAAAATGCAAGGAGAAATCTCCACCTGTTACTATTTACAGTAGCCCTGGAAAATGATGAAATTTAAGGCAGAGGTTAATGCTGTTTTTTTGCTCCAGAATTATTACGCCTTAAGAAAAAGAGGCTTTTGTCTAACGGATCCTCTTGGTAGAACACTACCTATTTTCAAAAGTGCTAGTTAATAACTGTCCCTTTGTAGCACGAACATAGAATCAGCTGTCTATTTCCATACAAAATAAGCACTACCAAGGAACAGACCACTGATGGATGAGCTTAGGTACCAACAACCAAAGAGCTATAAGACAAAACAGCAGCACTGGAATATGATAACCTACAGTCAAACTTAAAAACCAACAAAAGGTTTTATAGCCAATCTGTTGTTGAGAGCAGCCTGCTGCAATAGATGACAGGTTTCTAATTCCCAAATTATTTGGGTAACTAAGGTTTTGCGAGAAAAATTTCTAATAAACTACTGAGTAATATTTAAAAAAAAAAGGAGGCAATACTCTTACAGTGAAAATTGCTGCTTCTTAAGACAGCACTACTTATTACTATTCTTTATCCTAAATTCCAACACTCAAAAGGTTTTCTCATAAAACCTTGGCAACAAAACCATACCTTACTTGGTGATACTATTTATAATCTCTATTTGGCCCATTTAATGTAATTGTGTATGTATATTTTGCTTCAGAAAATGTTTCAGAGTCTGGGGTGTTACATATATATGTTACCACACAGACTGTCTTTTCTAAAATCCAAAAAATTCTGAATTCTAATACACATCTGACCCCAAGAGTTTCTAATGAGAGACTGTGGGTCCACAGTTTTCTTTCTGTGTCCGAAGGTCAATTTAAAGGCATTAGAGATGACATCATCCTATTAAGTATTATTCATATGCTACAGTTAAAGAATATGCTACATGTGGACCAAAATTTTTTTCCAGCTAATCCAGAAATCTGATAATAAATAACAATAAAAAGTGGGGTACTGATATTATTACTTTATTAATTACATATTTCTTCCCATGTTCCCAGTCCATTAATTAAAAATAATTTAAACCTCATAAGCCAGAACCAAACCCTTCACAATGAAGGAGGCAAGTGAATCATGTATACAAAACTCATATAGCATACGTCATACAGCCACTGAGTAATAAAAATCATTTTTTTTTTTTGAGCTGGAATCTCACTCTGTTACACAGGCTGGAGTGCAGTGGCATGCTCACAGCCACTGCAGCATCACCTGCTGGGCTCAGGTGATCTTTCCGCCTCAGCCTTCCAAGTAGTTGGAACCACAGGCATGTACCACCATGCCTGGCTCATTTTTAAATTTTACTATAGAAAGGAGGTCTCACCAAGTTGCCTAGACTGGTCTTAAACCCCTGGACTCAGGCAATCCTCTCGCCTCCGCCTCCCAAACTGCTGGGATTACAAGTGTGAGCCACTGTGCCTGGTCAAAAACCATTCTTAATTTGATATCTTGGAAAGAAAATTCTGAAATCTTAGTCTTGTCCAACAGAAAGTAAAAAGACAGGAGAAAGCAGCCTGTGTTACTCACTTTACAGAAAGCTTAATGATCACACCTGTCAGTTCACTGACAAAGATTGCTCTATGTGAATGCCTTCCAATCACTTTCTGATGAATGGGAACTCATTTTGATTGATTGGTTTGACAATGCTCTCTACAGTTCTTTTAGGTGATTATCAGCTGTTGTAAGCAGCTGGCGGGCAAAATAACTCTGGATCTGGGGGAGGCTTAGGTCTTTAAAAGAGAGGGCAAGAGACAGGCCTGTACGTTACTAGTGTGAGGCTGACTTGGGTTTCGTGCTGAGATACTTGTTTTTCAAAGCGACACTACTATAGTGGCCAGTATAAGTTTTTCAGTTCTCCACTTAAAAAAAAAAAAAAAACCCCAAAAAACTAAACAAACAATTGTAATCAGAAAGGTAAGAACAGGGTATATTTGGTTCTTTCTGCTTCAGTCTCTGGGACGGTTAATGAGACAGATTAGCACTTATTTGAATATAGTATCTGAAAATATTTGGCAAGTCTGCTAGAGAAATCTGTTTCAGTTTTAATCCTCAAGTGCGCCTTTTAATTTTAAAAATATCTTTAAATAAACATAAATAACCTTATCTCAGAGTGAAATATTCCATGACAAGTTTCATGAAGACAGAAACCTGTGGCTTTCTATGGTGGGAAAGTAAGATTTTAAAAGAATCAAATGCAGCTATCAACATATATTACAGCCGGGCTCGGTGGCTCAGCCTGTAATCCCATGCTTTGGGAGGCTGAGGTAAGTGAATTGCCTGAGCCTGCAGGTTCGAGACCCGCCTGGGCAACTTGGCGAGAACTCATCTCCACAGTAAATCAAAAATTAGCCGGGCATGGTAGTGCGCGCCTGTAGTTCCAGCTACTTGGAAGGCTGAGGTGGAAGGATCGCCAGAGCCCAGCAGGTCAAGGCTGCGGTGGCCGGGAGTGGCCACTGCACTCCAGTCTGGGTGACAGAGTGAGACTCCACCTCAAAAAAACCCCTCAAAAAACAACAAAAAAACATGTATTACTTTGGCTATTAAAGCCAATAATCATTCACTGTTAGATAAACTACAGCATAGAAAGCATATTTAAGAAAATTTGCTTAAGCCTGACTTTGTCAGCCATCAATCTGGATTTCTTACAATTATCATTCCAGAAAGAGAGGTTTGCTTTAAAAGAATGATGGGTTTAGGCGGAATGCAGTAAGGTGGGAGGATTGCTTGAGGCCAGGAGTTTCAAAACAGCTTGGGCAATATAGAAAGACCCTGTCTCTACAAAAAAATTAGCTGGCTGTGGTAGCACGCACCTGGAGTCCCAGCTGCTGGGAAGCCTGAGGCGAAAGGATCAATTGCCTGGGCTCAGGAGGTCAAGGCTGTGGTGACTGTGCCACTACACTCCAGCCTGGGTGATAGAGTGAGACTCCAACTCAAAAAAAGAGGATGGATTTACTAGGCTTCAAGTCTATAGCATCAAGCACTGCTTTTATTTAAAATAAAAAGTTTGAAAAAAGATTACGTTTTAGTAGGTTTGGTTTAAATATTTCAGGATTAATTCATAGGCTTTACTCTTCTTCATTTTTTTTCTGAGTTGGAGTCTCACTCTGTCACCCAGGCTGGAGTGCAGTGGCATGCTCACGGCCACTGCAGCCTCACCCTGCTGGGCTCAGGCGATCCTTCCGCCTCAGTCTTCCAAGTAGTTGGAACTGCAGGCATGCACCACCATGCCCAGCTAATTTTTTGATTTTATTGTAGAGATGAGGTCTTGCCGTGTTGCCCAGGCTGGTCTCGAATCAGCGGGCTCAGGCAATCCTCTCACCTTGCCCTCCCAAAGTGCTGGGATTACAGGTGTGAGCCACTGCACCCAGCTAGCTCTCCTCTTTACCATGTATGCTTTAAATACCATGGTAATTATTTTTCCTGTTAATTAAAGCAGAGGTGTTTCCTGTTACTGAAAAGGTTTGCCTTTTATGGCATACTGCACCTTTAAGCATAATACATAATGCACATCAGCAGTTCTCACAAGAGATATCATTTTTTGTGCCCACACACTGTGACCCCAATTGGTTAACAATTAGAAAATGTATGTGAACACCATGTGGTGACCCACTTTTCTTATGTCCTTTGTATTGCTGGGACTTAGCCTTTTTCTTCTGTTTTGATGACACTGATTGGCTTTCTCTTGATGCTGAAAAATAAAAGGGGAAATTGGTACCAGATAATTGCTTGCAACTCTAGATACAACCTAGATGAACTATCTTTACTAAGACCATTACGCTTATAAAAGTACATGATGCTTTGAAAATAAAGATACTTATTCCTACAAAACCACCACTTCAGTACCAGACAGATTCCACTATTCACTCAACAGCACTTATTATATACCAATCAGTTTTTAGTTTGTAGTTTTTAACTTACTAAAACAACAAGTGTTGTTATTTTGGTTTACTTTGTGACTGTTGTGTTTCTAGTCATTGTGTAACTGACTAATGAGTTCACACTGCCATATACACATGTCTGATTCTGTGATACTGTTGCTGTGTCTTAATGTCTTACCTGGAAACCAATCAGACTTAGGTATATTCTCGTCCTGTGAGCTCACAAGATGACTTATATGAGACAGTCCTCTGAAGAATTGCTGATTTTTACAAAAGGACACCTTTTCTGTATATCAACTTACACTGTGATGCTGGAGGCTGTAGTTGATATCCAGTTAATTGACACCAGCCTACAGGATAGAGGTCAGGGGACTCACAGTCAACCCATTGATCATACTCTTCTTCCCATCCATCAAAATGTATCCTCAAGAGACGATGGATGATTCGAGTTACTGTGGCCACACATATTAACCGTGGCTCCATGAGATCCACTGCTTCTAATTTCATTCCTACACGAAATCCATGATTTGGAACATCCTGACGTGGAGAAACAAGACATTAATATTGTAAATAGGGAAGAATGCACAGCTCTACCATCACAAAACATAGAAGCAATGTAGTCAAATGACATAATTTAAACCATAAATTCCAAATAACCCCTTAACTATTTACATGCAGTATGAAGGTGAAGCATTTAAGAACTAGTCAGAAAAGGCATTCATTTCTATTCACTCAGATTAAAAAACCTAGTTTGGAAACTAGATTTTTTTTGTTTTTTGAGTCTCACTCTGTTGCCCAGGCTGGAGGGCAGTGGCACGCTCACAGCCACTGCAGCCTCAACCTGCTGGGCTCAGGTGATCCTCCTGCCTCAGCCTTCCAAGTAGACGGAACTACAGGCACATGCCACCACACCTGGCTAATTTTTTTTTTTTTTTATTGTAGAGATGAGGTCTCACCAAGTTGCCCAGGCTGATCTTGAACCTGTGGGCTCAGGCAATCCTCTCACTTTGGCCTCCCAAAGTGCTGGGATTATAGGTGTGAGCCACTGTGCCCGGTCCAAGATTAGATTTCCAAGTAAAAAATATATATATTGTTTTATTACTGTACATCTGCTTATATTAATCTCCATGAAAAAGTTCTAATAAGTCAAAAATATTTTGATCAACAATGACTTGCAACTGTGAGGCATTAAAAAACTCCCACATAACGATTATGCTGCCATTTAAATTTACCTTATTAAATAGTTTTACTGGTGCTGCAATGGAGCCAGTTTCCCTGAGGTAGTCAAACCATTTAAAAGGAAGTTTTGTGTAACCTAAAAAATATAACTGGTTTAAGTGGCAGTTCATTTAAAGTTAACATAATATTAAAATGCAGGTAGTACAAGGTACACAAAATTTCAAGATTATATGATCAACTTTTAACTCAAGCTAATATTGTTGAGTGCAACAACTCCTCTATGTGGTCCAGCATTCCCCACTTTCTAGACACTCTGGTGTGTCTACTTACCCTCACGCAATGTGACTCTCTTCTGTTCACTACAAGGGTAGGCCTTGACTTTTTCTTTTTTTTTTTTTTTGAGTTGGAGTCTCACTCTGTCGCCCAGACTGGAGTGCAGTGGCCGCTCCCAGCCACCGCAGCCTTGACCTGCTGGGCTCCGGCGATCCTTCCGCCTCAGCCTTCCAAGTAGCTGGAATTACAGGCATGCGCTACCACGCCCAGCGGATTTTTTGATTTATTGTAGAGATGAGGTCTCGCTGCCCAGGTGGGTCTCGAACCCGCGGGCTCAGGCAATCCACTCACTTCAGCCTCCCAAAGGCGCGGGATTACAGGCTGAGCCACCGAGCCCGGCAGGCCTTCACTTTTTCAATCCCAAGCTTTAGAACAGTCTAGCATGTGACATTTTGGAGCAAATTCTATTTAGAATTCTTCCTTCTTTTCTTGGAAAAAACCCAATGCTCAAATGTTGAAATTGGAAAATCATCAGTTAAACCCCAAGAGTTAAAGGAAGACAAAACTCCTTTAAAAAAAGGGCAAGTGGTAATCTAGAAGATGTAAACTTCTTTCCCTCAAAGGCTAAAGCACCCATTAAAAAAAAAAAAGATTTTGTATAATAGGCTGTTATGCCTGTACTACTGTCTCAACAGTATAACAGAATACCAATTCATATTATAGAATGCACAGGTGCTCAGGCAAAATTCTATACTAACATAATTTAGTTAAGTTAGCTAGAATACAGTGCTTTATGTTCTTTGAGCACCCACCCCATAGCTCTTGTATGTATGCATGTTTATCTATATATATACACATACATTATGTATGTATTCACATAGCAAGAAATTCTAGAGCTATGTTAAATGTAGTCAACAGGTACCATGTAAGAAGAAAGCAAGGATTCAAATCTGGTTTTTAAAATTAGGTTGAAGTACCTCTGGGTGGAGTCAGTTCAATCATGTTAATTTCACAGAAACCGACAGGGAAAATAGAAGGAGAGGTTGCATGATAACAGAACCAGTCAGATCCATCTGCTGCTTCTGAGCCATCGATCCCAATCATCAGGAATCCTTCAGCCAGCACCTTTCAAATGGAAAGAATCCCAAGTACTTGAAGTCAGATAGCACTATTAAAAATATACTTAAGTTAAGTGACAATCTAAAAGAAAGGAAAATCTATTACATAAAGGTCTCTTAAAAGTGAAAATTAGGCTGAGCGTGGTGGCTCACACCTATAATCCCAGCACTTTGAGAGGCCGAGGTGAGGGGATTGCCCAGAGTGGGCAACTTGGCGAGATCTCATCTCTACAATAAATAAAAAAATTAGCCAGGCGTGGTGGCGCGTGCCTGTAGTTCCAGTTACTTGAAAGGCTGAGGCAGAAGGATCGCCTGAACCCAGTAGGACGAGGCTGTGGTGGCCGTGAGCGTGCTCTGTACTCCAGCCTGGGCTACAGAGTAAGACTCCGACTCAATTAAAAAAAAAAAAAAAGAAAGAAAACTACTCCTCTACTGAATTATGCTAAATAATAAAAGTTATAATGAAAAACCTATGTAAATTCTAGTGAGTACCGGAAAAAAAGCAGGATTACACAGAGGTGATCTCTGAGGTCTGGGAAAAGCAGTGTCTTTGCCAACAGCTAGAGCTGCCTGCTGCTGTGGTATAAGGACACCGGGCTGAGTGCTCTTATCATATACCAGTCTAGTCTCAGCTAGGCTTTAAATTCTACTCAGGAACACTTTTACTTCTTTACTTTTGACTCATCACATAGAGGAGTTTTTCCAAACCTTTTCCACCTTCTTCAAGTTCCAACTTGATCTCTCTTATGACAATCATTTTCCTCTATGGCACAACTAAGATCACCCACATAAGCATCCTCTTATGACTTTCTTCATGCCCCAGACTGTTGTAACAAGTTGCTCTCCCTGCACTTTTAAAAATGAAGACAAACTTCTCCATCTTACCTATTATACCACTGGGATTTTGCTGCAAAAACACCATCTCCTATACTCTGTTTCCCAATTTCCATATTAAAAATATTTGTAATCCCAGCACTTTGGAGGATCGCTTGAGGCCAGGAGTTTGAGACCAGCCTGGGCAACATAGTGAGACCTCATCTCTACGGAAAAACAACAACAACAACAACACAACAACAACAAAACTAAGCTGGGTGGCTGGCATGTGCCTATAGTCCCAACCACTCAGGACACTGACACAGGAGATCTCTTGAGCCCAGAAGGTTGAGGCTGTGGTGAGCCATGATCATGCCAATGTACTCTAGCCTGGGTAACAAAGTGAGGCCCTGACCCCAAAACCAAATACGTTTATCCTGAAATAGGTTCAAAGTTACAGAAAAGGTACAAAAATCATAAAATAAACCCTATTCACCCAGAGACTCAATTTGAGTTACATACTATATATCTCTTTGCAGTCTGATTTCTGTCCTTATGTAAACTGCTAAATTCATGAATAAACTCCTAGTTTGCCCAATTCAGTAGCTTGGATTAAACTTCAGCCTCACTGTAACATCTGATTCTTATTGCTAACTCTTAACTTTCTGAAACATTTTTCTCCAGACTGTCATCACATGAGGTTCTACTGCCCAGTCTTTTCCCTTCTCTGATCATTCTGTCTGCATTTCCTTTGGTGGTTGCCCTTTTACTGCTAACCCTTACGTCTCTGATTTTAGCTTTTTTCTTTGTTTTGATGACCTCCCTCACACCCAGTGCTATAATGATCAGTGGTTGACACCACTGGTTCCTAAAGTTATCGTGAGTTTGCCTCCTTCCAGTGTCTAGTAGGTAAAACCTGCATGTTGAACATATTTCCCTGGGTTAGTACAGAGCATCAAAGCAACAACTCCTCTCTTACCCTTCTAGAGGTTTGTCAATAGTCACATTCGCAACTCCATCTCACTCTGCCTTACCCTTTTTCTTGACTTGGTATTTTGTTTGACATTACTACTTTCAGCCACCCTCTGTGGACACTTTCCCTCTTCCACAGTTAAATTTTCCTTCAGTATGACCTCTATTCATATCAGAACCTTCACCTACTTATCCTGTCTACCGGAAAACTCTCGATAGCCTGACCATCACTTAAAACTTGTACTACCCGGTTCAATTCTCTTGTGGTTTCTGTCCCCAAGGGCCTTTCTCCTAGTTATTTCTACATATTAGACATGTACAATAACTTTATGTTCAAGCTCAACAGCTCTAAGACCTCTGGACAGAACCATCCCACTTTCCATTCTTCTAAATACAGCCAATGGGACCAGCGTCTTGCATGTATCATGCAGGAAAACAAGCCAAAGGTTGGGTTCAGCTACACAGACACTCTCAATAATTAGAATGAACAGACACAGAGACTATCTTCAAGTCATGGGTAGAGCTGGAACTGAACGGCTGTGATACAAAACAGGGTCAGGGGCCTCCGTGTATGGACTGACTGAGTACGAGACCAGCAGAGAAAAAGTGAAAGAAAAGTAGCTGCACCTCAGGGCAGGACAGAGATGGACAAAGGGGCTTCTGAGGGTGGGGATAATCATATTGGCCTGTGCCTTGCTAGTGCTCATCCTTGTTTCTTTGGAGTCCATAAGACTGCCCACTATGTCCTTAGAACAACTCTGCTGAAGTTAACTTGAAGAGTTTCTGGTCCTTATAAACAAAAATCTTAACCAGAATATCCAGTGCAACTGTTCGGATGTGCATGTATGTGCACTAAATGTGTCTTGCACTTTCCCATCATTGTGCTTTCATGCACATTTTCTCTCTCCCTTAGCATCCTCTCTTCCTGCATCTCTGCTGGGCCATTTTCCCACCTTTTAAGATGTGGTTTTCAAATGCTCCTCTTCTGTAAAGCTATCTCTAACTCCTTAAAAAAGATGTGATCTTACCTTTCTTTGCATTCCAAAAGAACCCTGTATCCTTAAGTTATATTATCATGTATTAAACTTATTTTGAAATTTTACCTTAGTTTTACAAGGCTAAGCTTTTTAGAGTCCAATCAAATCTACCACAGAGAGTATTATTTTCTGAATGATGCTTGATATTCTACTCACTGGACATTTCTCATTTTATTTTATTTTATTTTTGAGTTAGAGTCTCACTCTGTCTCCCAGGCTGACACTCCAGTGTTGACCTGCTGGGCTTAGGCAATCTTCCGCCTCAGCCTCCCAAGTAGCTAGAACTACAGGTGTGTGCTACCACATCCAGCTAATTTTTTACTTATTGTAGAGACGAGGTCTTGCCAAGTTGCCCGGGCTGGTCTAGAACCTGTGGGCTCAGACAATCCACTTGCCTTGGCCTACCCAAGTGCTGGAATTACAGGCTAAGCCACTGATCCCACCCTCTTTTTTTTTTTTGAGTCAGGGTCTCACTCTATTGCCCAGGCTGGAGTGCAGTGGTACCATCAAAGCTCACCACAGCCTCAAACTCCTAAGCTCAAGCAATCCTCCAGTCTCAGTCTCCCAGGGAGTTGGGACAATAGGCATGAACCACCAACCCTGGCTAATTTTTCTATTTTTTCTAAAGATGAGGTCTCACCAAGTTGCCCAGGCTGGTCTTGAACTCTTGGGCTCAAATGATCCTTCTTTCTCAGTCTCCCAAAGTGCTGGGATTACAGGCATGAGCCATAGTGCCCGGCAAGGACACTTCATTTTCATTTCACAGAACACATTATGGTACAAAGGCAATGTTTCTGAAATCTGGCTGATTGTCAGAATCACTTAAAGAACTTTTCTTTTCTTATGCTTTTTAAAAACAATACAGATTTCTGGGCAGCATTTTTGTGATTCTGAGTAAGGTAAGAAGTTCATCATGATAGTCTTTGTTTTTAAATCTTATCAGGTGGTTCTGATCACTGACCAGGTAAAGAGGAAAAGCAGGCTTTGGAGCCAGTCTTATTTAGCTGTGTGACCATGGGACATGGCAACCATCTTAAGTGTTTTTAATTCTTTTGGCTTAAAGTTATAAACTGTGTTGAAATGCAAATCACAATTTAAGGTACATATTTACGTAAGCAGATTCTGGATCAGCAGTTTTTAACCATG
Source organism: Cephalopachus bancanus (assembly GCA_027257055.1). NCBI lineage: Eukaryota > Metazoa > Chordata > Mammalia > Primates > Tarsiidae > Cephalopachus > Cephalopachus bancanus. The sequence continues at coordinate 15,476 of JAPVLO010001850.1, forward strand.
ACTGTACATGAGAATCACCTGAGGCCTTTAAAAAACTGCCAACATTAGCCAGATGTGGCAGCTCATGCCCAGTTACTAGAGATGCTGAGGACCCCTTAAGCCCAAGAGATAGAGACTGCAGTGACATATATTGCCACTGCCTTCATCCTGGGCAACAGAGTGAGATGACACCAAAAAGAAAAAAAAAAAAAAAGCCAATGTTAGGGCCCCACCCCTAATTAAATCAGAATAAATGGAGTCTGGTCATCTGTATTTTTAAAAAGTTTCCAGAGAATTGATGCTTAGAATTGAGAACCACTCTTCTAGGTTTTTTTGTAAGAGCAGTTTTAGATGGGAGGGAAAAGAAAGAAAAAGAAAGTATTACCAAGAGGAAGAAAATGGCCTAAAAAGGAAACACAGGAAACTGAAGATAAACTTGGCCTTGTTACAATTCTGTGGTTGATCAGGAAGTAACCTTAAGTATTTTTCCTCTAACTTAGGATATACTTCCATAAATGAAGACAGTAAACTCAAAATATTAATCTTGACAACAAACTACATAAAAAAAATCTGATAAGAGAATTAAAATTTATTTTGAAATTCCTGGTAACCTTCTCTCCAGTGACGATCCAGATATATGCACGTTTTATGTCAAAATGAATATGCTAGGGGCCACCTTCTCCTATTAGTTTATGCCCAGTACCAGTAATTGCATTTCTATATTTTAAAACCTATTCTCTTACCTTTCTAATGGTTGCGACACATATTGTAGAAAGATTTAATGGGTCTATAGCTTCCAATTTCATTCCTTCCTTGAACCATTCCCCACTCTGGTCTACTTCTTTTACCTAAAGAATTATATGAAAGCACATCTACTGTTATAAATACTGCCATTCTAATAATTAAAATTTTATCAATGTGAAAAGATTTACCAGGTGCCTTCTCCTACCTACCTAGTATTATAACTCAAATTTCCATTAAGGTTTAGAGAGAATTCAGACAAATAGAATTTAAGAATTATAATAAAGAGTTGTGACTCCTATGGATTACAAGGTCTTAATTCGTTTAGGTGAACATCTGTCATTGTGATTTCCATAATTTTAGGAAAAAACCCACAACCCTCTTTCAAACCTAATTTACAAATGAGGGTTCTTATAAAAACTTCTTACCTTAGCAAATAAATGTGGTGGTGTATCAAAATGTCCATCCTGTTTCTTTGTAATATCTACAAGGAAAAGTTACACACTAATCTGTCAGCATTTGTGAGAAGACCAAAAACCACGTTTCTTTGAAGGCTTCAAACTCACAAGGTATGTAATATTATATAAAACATGGCAAAAAGACATGCCTTTTACATTTATGGTGAGTAATATTCTTTAATAGTTTTCTCTCTCATCAGGGTACATGTGCATATATGCTATTAAATACATTCAGCCAATTAGAATGCTCATTTAGAAGCATGTTTTAATGTGTTTAGTATTAAGTCTAACCACATTTAGTCTTGCTATTTTGATTAAAATTGAATGAAAAAGGAAAAGCTATCTTTTGGGCTGAATCAGAGTAAGAACACAATTGTAATTGTGACCAAAAGTGCATTATTTTAAAAATGAGAACAGGTGGAAGGAATATAAAGGAATTAATTAGGACACTGACATGGTGTGAACCTTCACTAATTAAGGTAGAATAAGCAGCCCAAACTAGAATGTTATTTTTGATTTATGCAATTCTGTAGAGTAAAACAACCAAGTAGTGTTTGTTAGCCTCAAACTTTCAACAGCAGTTCTTGTGACAGGTGCTTACCAGATCTTTTGAATCGATGGCCTATGCTTCGAGACCACCCGATATGATGGATTAACGGACTGTGCATATGGCACCAGAAGTCATCTGTTCTGTCTTCACTTTCTTCATATACCAGTCTTAATCGGCCTCCAATTACACTTTCCACAACTGCCACTCGTGTTCGACACAAATGCCTCTTGTCAACCACTTCTACTCTCATGCAAGGTTTGAAAGAATACTGCATACTCTCTGAAACCTTAAAACAAAAGCAGACAAAAACCTGCTTGGAATTCAGGACAAAAGTCTCCAAGGAAATGTAATGTTGTACTGTTAAAAATACTGAATGCACTTGAAATTTAATACAGGTCATCTGGTTCACAAAATTAAAACAATTCCTTAAAAACCTCCTAAGCAGCCAGGCAGGCTGGCTCACACTTGTAATGTCAGCACTTTAGGAGGGAAAGGTGGGAGGCCAGGAATTTAAGACCAGCCTGGTAAACATAGTGAGAACCTGTTTCCAGAAAAACTGAAAATAAAATTAGCTGGGTGTGGTGGCATGTGCCTGTAGTCTCAGCTACTTGGGAGGCAGAGAAGGGAGAATCACTTGAGGCCAGAGTTTTGAGGCTGCAATGAACTATGATTGCACCACTATACTGGGTGACAGAGTAAGACCCTGTCAAAAGAAAAAAAAATTTTCTAGGTTACCTTTTTTTTTTTAAGAGCTCTTCAGTCTTTATAAGATCTTGCCTTTACCTTTTGTGAGAAATCAGGAGGAAGTGTTTTGGCACCAGTAAGTCGTTTCACTAGAAAAGCTTTCCAGTTTGTATACTTATGCTGAATAGCTAAAAGAAAAAGAAATAACCAGTTACACTTTAGCAAAAAAAAAAAAAAAAAGACTTCATAAGTTATTTGCTAAAATGGTACAAGATGGTAACAAATTTCCCTTTATGTTAGAGTTCTAAAAAGAGCTTGGCATGATGGCTCAAGCTTGTAATCCCAGCACTTTGGGAGGTGGAGGCGAGAGGATTGCCTAAGGCCAGGGTGTAAGACCAGCCTGGGCAACTTGGTGAGACCTTGTCTCTATAATAAACCAAAAATTAGCTGGGTGTGGTGGCATGCACCTATAGTTCCAGCTACTTGGAAGGCTGAGGTGGCCATGAGCATGGCACTGCACTCTAGCCTGGGCAACAGTGAGATTCAGACTAAGAAAATTACAGTAAGGGCAAATAAGCTACTTACTTCTAGGAGGAACAAGAGGTTTTCCACTGGCTGCACACCAACCAACTGGATGGATATCAGAACCACATATATTGCACCAGAAGTCCAGACCAGAATCATTTTCAAATCCTTCATACCTTAACAGAGCATTGTAACCTGAAACCAACAAACCAATCACTATATAGTAAGAAAATACAATGAAATAAAACAATACTGCATCTGTCATTAGTTATCAAATTTTAGTGTGCATCTGCAACAGAATCATTTGCAGGGTTAACAGACAGATGGCTAGGCCCCACTAGAGACTCTGATTTAGTAGATCTTGGGTAGGCCTGAGAATGTGCATTTTTACCAAATTCCCAAGTGATGCTGCTGCTACTGGTCTATGGACCAAACTTTGAGAACTATTTGTTCAAAGCAAAATGTTCAACTATTTTCAGAGAATGGGTTCCCTTCCTTGAATGTATTTCAAAACAACCCATAATTTCTCTAGAAAATTTTTTTAGGAAAAAAGATTCTCAAAAAAAAAAAAATTCTCTTAAAAACAAGGGTGGAATAATCCCACTAGAATGCATCATTTTGAAAATAAAAGGTTGCAATAAGGTATTAATACTCTGTCTAGTCACAGAAATCCAGTTGAAGTTTATTTCAAAAGAACCGCTTTACCCAGTAGGTAGTCAATTACTCTTGGATTATTTGAATGTGGCTACTTCAAGAATTTACATTTTTGGGTTGGGTGTGGTGGCTTACGCCTGTAATCCCAGCACTTTGGGAAGTGAAGGCAAGAGGATTCCCTGAGCCTAAGGTCTGAGACCAACCTAGGCAACTTGGCAAGACCTCGTCTCTACAATAAATAAAAATTAGCTGGGTGTGGCGGCGCACGCCTGTGGTTCCAGCTAACCTGGACAGCTGAGGCAGAAGAATCACCTGAGTCTGGTAGGTTGAGGCTGCGGTGGCTGCAAGTGTGCCACTGTGCTACAGCATGGGTGGCAGAGTAAGACTCTGATTTTAAAAAAACCCCAAAAACCCTACATTTTTGTCCTACTTATTTGGAAATAAGATTTGCAAATGCCAGTTTATAAATTCAATAAACACAAATAAAATTATGAAAAATCACTTAAAAACTGTATTTCTTAGGCAAATAGGAAGCCTTATTTCCTACAAAGAACAAATATATATATATCATATCCTGTTTATAATTTAATAAACCTTATGTTGGTAATAGATTAAGGTTTAATTTAAGGCCTTTAATGTAATAAAAAAAAGAGCCCATAAATGTTTATTTCAGGCTAGGAGCTAAGTGCAGTCAGCATTTTCATGTGTTAATATCTATGATGAAAATTTATAGCATTAAACCTTCCAGTTTTAAAATCTGATAATTTATACAACAATTTATGAGCTTGCTGATTATTGCTGAACTCTAATTTATGATTAACATCAGGCTCACTTCTACAATGGCATTAAAGTGGCTTAAAAGAAGATTTATGATGCAATTAGATAAAACAGAAATGTAAAATTAGAGATGGAAAGCAGAAGCAATTCTTGGATATTAAATACATTGATCTTTAGAGCTATTTATTTATGTATTTATTGAGTTGGAGTCTCGCTCCATCGCCCAAGCTGGAGTGCAGTGCCATGCTCGCAGCCACCCCATCATTGACCTGCTGGGCTCAGGCAATCCTTCTGCTTCCGCCTTTCAAGTAGCAGGAACTACAGGTGCGTGCTACCACACCTGGCTAATTTTTTGATTTATTGTAGAGATGAGGTCTCACCATGTTGCCAGACTGGTTTCGAATCTGCAGCCTCAAGCAATCCTCTTGTCTCGGTCTCCCAAAGTGCTGGGATAACAAGCTTGAGCCGCCGTGCCTGGCCAGAGCTATTTAAATGTAACTGACTTTCACGTAGGCCAGAAGCAATGTTGTTTTAAATTATAGTTCAGAGGGCCGGGCTTGGTGGCTCAGCCTGTAATCCCAGCACTTTGGGAGACTGAGGCGAGTGGACTGCCTGAGCCCGCGGGTTCAAGATCTGCCTGGGCAACTTGGCGAGACCTCATCTCTACAATAAATCAAAAATGAGCCAGGCGTGGCAGCATGTGCCTGTAGTTCTGGCTACTTGGAAGGCTGAGGCAGAAGGATCGCCCGAGCCCAGCAGGATGAGGCTGCGGCAGTCGGGAGTGTGCCACTGCACTCCAGTCTGGGCAACAGAAACACCAACTCAAAATAAATAAATAAATAAATAAAAAAGAAAAACAAAATTATAGTTCAGAGAGTAATAGAAGTGATATGGCTAGGGAAACGTGACAAGGAAAAGATGGGGGACTGAACTGGTTAATACAGGTAAGTACAGATAGGACACTCTGGCAAGCATGAACAAAGAACACGCTGTATGAAGGAGAGAGGCAGACTAGCTTCATCAGAATAGATTATTTACACTGGGGAGGAACAACAAATTTGGCAAGTGGCACATGGTACAACTCATCAATAGTTGTAAAGGCTATCTATCCTTGATGCTTTCAGTACACAGAAGCCATTAACGATGTTTGAACAACAAAAGAAAATTAATACAACTTCTAGGTAAAGTAAGTCTATTTGCAGTACATAGTACAGCGGTATACAGAGTGTTCTGAGAAGCTGGAGGTAAGACTAGAGAGAGATGAGTTAGATAGTTCTTGTAGTGGCAATCTACAGACAGCTTTTCTCATCCAAGTGGCTGCCTGTCCCTCCTCTGTGGTACCACAGTGCCTACTACTGCACTAGCTGAGTATCTTGTCATATGCCTGGCAGGATTCAGGGTAAATTGTTAAATTTGGCAGGTGTGAGCATGCTGAAAAGAGTAAGTCTAATACTTCTGTACATCACTTATCCACACTGCCTAACATAGAAAAGGTCCCAGGCTGGGTGCAGTGGCTCATGTCTGTAATCCCAACACTTTGGGAGGCCGAGGTGAGAGGATGGCCTGAGCCCACAGATTTGAGACCAGCCCAGGCAACTTGGCGAGACTTCATCTCTACAATAAATAAAAAAAATTAGCTGGGTGTGCCTGTAGTTCCAGCTACTTGGAAGGCTGAGGCGGAAGGATGCCTGAGCCCAGCAGGCTGAGGCTGCAGTGGCTGGGAGTGTGCCATTACCCTTCGGCTTGGGTGAGAGTGAGACTCCAACTCAAAAAAAAAAAAAAAAAAAGAAAAGATCCTTAACACATTTTTATGGCCTGTGATCTAAGAATGGTTTTTACTTTTTTTGTGTTTTTGAGCCTCTGTTGCCCAAGTTGGAGTGGCACTACCATGGCACACCAAAGCCTGGACCTCCTGGGCTTGAGCAATCTTTCTACTTCAGCCTCCCGAGTAGCTGGGACTACAGGCATGTGCCACCACACCTGCCTAACTTTTACATTTTTTTTGTAGAGACAAGGTCTTGCTATGTTGCCTATGTTGATCTCGAACTCCTGGGTTCAAGAAATCCTTATGCCTCGGACTCCCAAAACACTGGGATTATAGGTGTTAACCATTGTACCCAGTCGGTTTTTACATTTTTAAGTAGTTGAATAGAAAAATCAGAGGAGGGGAGGGGCAGTGGGGAAAAAAAAAGAAAAATCAAAGGAAGAATAATATTTCATGATACGTAACAACGATATAAATTCAAATTTCCCATAAATCATGTTCTACTGGAACACAGCCATGTTCATGTATGTACTGCTATGGCTGCTTTCATGTTACAGAGCTGAGTGGTTGTGACAGAGATGACATGGCCAGCGAAGCTGAACATATTTATTGTCTAACTTTTCACAGAAAAAAATAGGCTACCCAGTGCCCTATACCATAACATATTATTTGTCTGGCAATACAGAAGGTTATAAGTATCACTGGCATTTCCATCAAATTATTATTCATGCTTTTTACCTGCTAATTTCACAATTCCAGCAATCCAGAAGACTTTGGTAGGTAGGCTGCAGTCTGTATTGGGAACTTCCACTCTCACGTTTTCTGAGATGTCACCCCAGCAGGTTCCCATAGGTGCCTGTCACACATGAAGATCCTTAAATTACTGTCTTTTAAAAGCCAAAACAGCATTCAACATTAAGCATTACCATCAATAAATGGAATATTAAGCTAAAAATGTCATTTAAATCCATTCATTTTTGTCTACAGATATAACTGTAATTCCCCCTTACACAGAATTCTATTTGGAAAAAACCAGTGTTGGGATTAAACGCAACATGAAGAGAGAATTAATTCACATATACTGGTAAAGATCCATGTTGACTTCAAAATTCAATACTATCCTAATATAAGACTTAAACAACAATTTTTCTAAAAGCTGGATTACAAACTTGATAGACGATTTCACAGGATAAAGCTGATTTAAGAACCTTATTACTTTTAATATGTACTGAATGAAAGCACTTAATCCTAATCTACAGTTTTAAATGATCTGACCAAAAAGCAGAAAGAAAAATCATTCAAAGCAGCAACGTGGTTTCCAACAACATGAATAAGAGAAACAAAATGTAGCTATCCATATTTTCAATTTAAGTTATATTTATAGAATACACATATGTCTATTAAGTTGGACATGAGGGAAACGCATTGGTAATGTTATTAAGAAGTTGGAGTTGGGTTTTTGGAGATGAATATCATGGTAAATTGTTAAATAATTTATTTCAAAATTTCTAATGCAGCAATTACTATAAAGAGAAATCCTAGAATGTGAGAGCTGGTAATTACTAGCCTGCACACCAAATGTGTTAAGATGGAGACTCAGCAAACCAATTCAATGAGTGTCACCAAGGGATTTTCCAAAATTGAACAGGTGTTTCCAAATTATAAATTCCATTATATTTTAATTCCTACAACTTAAGGCAATTTACAATTGTGTGAAGCTTATGCAATGGGAAATTAAATCAAATAAGTGAATTTAGGAATGTAAATGCTGATAATATGAAACAATTTTTGTTGCCCTGGATAATCAGCTCCTCATAAATATAATTTAAAAACTTGATCATAAAGAAAAGAATTACACGTGGTTACAAAAGACCTGACAATATGAACAAATCAGGAAAAAACAAAATAGTCTCAAAGCTCAAAGATGAGCAAAGACATCTAAGAGTTACACAAACTAGATTTGAACATCATGCAAACATCTTCCATGTAAGCCCCCTCATACTTTGGTAGATGCTAACCCAGCAGGAGGATTAGCCTAAAACTATATTCAACCCCTATCCTCTCAATAGTATGTGAAATTTCTAATGCAGAGGAAGAGAATGGCAAATACTGAACTCGAGTAAGTCTAGAAATCAAATAATCCATTAATGGCTAACTGCTTTAAGTAGTAAGCAATGATGTATAAAACTCAGTAACTTGGAGACAAGGCCTTTCTCAACTATCTGGGTTTCTGGAATGGCACACATAACTATCTCCCCCAGATATGCAAAAATTAATATATTCATTATGACAACTTCTTTCTTCTTTTACAAATGGCAAGACTGGACTCTTCAGGTTCTGCTATCTCTCCCTCTATCATTCTAGACTATAGGGCCATCCCTATTGCCAGCAGATACGATCAGAAAAGGAGAGGATGGAACGAAGACAGGTAACACAGATTAAGCTAACATACATCAACACAAAGACCACGTATTCATTTCTGTGAGGATAAACCAATTAGACCAGATAGATGCAGTTAAATTGCATTAAATTAAGGTACAGTATCCATCCCTTTTTGTTTTGTTGCCAAATCTGTGCAATGGGTTTATTTTTCATTGAGGAGAAAGCATGGTTATACTGACAAGTTGGAGCACAATGCTAAGTGAGTTTGACATAAAAATGAGTTTGGCATATAGGACTCCCTTTTGAGCTAGATGTGACAGTTTCTCATACTGACTTATTTTTTTTTAAAACCCTAACATTTGTTTGAGGAAAATAACTTTAAATTGCATTTTATTAAAGAAAACAAAGTATCAATATGCTTGTTTAAAAAATAAAGTTGATAATTTTCATTTTGGTGGGGGATACTATGTTTTGGTCTCTCTACAGTCTGGATTGGTATAGGAGAAAGTAGCAGAAAGTGACATTTGTTCTTGCCTGTAAGGTTGTGGTTCTGCTAGGCCCTCTTAAACCAATCCATATAGTTCACTCTAAGAAAAAATCGAAGAAACAAAAACATCAACAAGAAAGAGCACCACAGTCGCAGCATAGTATGTGCTCAACGTGTTGAAATAAGAAGGTAATTCCATAGATATGTCTGCCCTTTTGTTTAAAATGAATATTCTTAAGTGTGGAAGACCAAATGACCCAGGGCTTGACAGCCATCTTCATCCAAGTCATCTGTCTTCTCTTGCTGGCAGGAGGGACACCTCTGAAAGTCTGGATTGGCACAGCATGAACCAGCAGAACCATAGTTTACAGGTAACAACAAATTTACCTTCCAGACTCAGGACGCGAGGTCCACCTCAGGCTCCTCCCAAACAAGGAAGATCTGCTCCACAACTTCCTGCTCCAGGGCCACTCGTGAGGGCTATCTGGGAGCGACTCTCCTTCCCTGCAAGGTAAGCTGTCATCAGGTCCTGCAGGACATGGCCCAATCCAAATGCTGAGGGGTCCCCAACACAAAGGTATGATAACCTTCACCTGACTGTAAAAACTGGGCAGGGTGTCTTATTTTCTATATTTCAAGATCATTCCCAGATAGTCCAACAGCTCAAATGGCTAGCAGTCAGACTCTAAGAGAGCTGATACACAGCATCCACAATACTCTACAGCAGAAATACAGCAGAAATCCTCCTCAGAGCTGCAACCAAAACTTTGGATAACTACACACAATCTTCTAATATTAAAGATTAATATTACAAAGAATATTAAGTGGGTAGAGGCAAGACCTGAAGTCACACGTAGGTAATAAAAAAAGAATCTATCCCAATGAGACAGGAAATGTACAAAAAGTCACCATTAAAATATCTTCAGACTAACAGGCATAAGATTACTAAATTAGTACATCTAGCAAAGAAGGAGGAAAGATTATTTGGCCAAAAAGGGGAGAAAACACTACAGAAAATTATGTAGAAACAGGAAAAAAAATTGTTCCCAGTTTCTCTACAAAGTCCACTCACCTCACTTTTTTGGGTGGTGGTAGCAGAGATATAGGGAGTGCAAGGAGAGGACAAAAGAAAAATGGGCTGCCTGTGGTGGAAGCAGGTTTAATTAAGGATGGAGAATGCCATGTGGATATAAAAGGAAAGGAAAGCAGTGGCGACTCATTTGAAAGGCGTAAAACAGTACTTAAAAAAAAATCACATTAAACCAATATTGCTTAAAAATAGGAAACTCCCAACAGAAAAACAAAAACAACTTTGGGAAATAGACCAAAATTAAGAAAAGAATCCATATTTATTCAGGCTTCTTTCTTTCTGGCAATTAAGAGTATTCTTTGGATTAGACTTCAAGATGTAAGACAAGGACAGGTGATTTGTATTATATTAGAGTTCACTGGTTTTCCACAGAGAATCTACTTCATAGCAACACCCATAATAGCTAATGCTATGGAACTTAAGTGCTAGAAACTAATTTAAGTTTTAGTTACATCAGAAAAGAAATTCTATAAACTAGGATGACATGCTGAAGATTCTATCTTTAGTTAAAATGAGTATGAAGTCATATTATTTATTTCCAGCTTTCAAGAGTCCTGTGTGTGGAGTCAAGACTAGATAAAAAGCAAAAAAAAAAAAAAAAGCTTTATTTGAAAAAATTATTAGACTAGTAAACACATACCTGAGAAACAGACATGACTTTTACTATACACTATTGCAATTATATGTGCACAAACAAAAGGGTTTTTGTTTTTCTGTCTTTTTTTTTGAGTCTGAGTCTCACTCTATCACCCAGGCTGGAATGCAGTGGCATGCTCACGGCCACTGCAGCCTCAACCTGCTGGGCTCAGATGACCCATCCACCTCAGCCTTCCAAGTAGCTGGAACGATAGGCATGCGCCACCACACATGGCTAATCTTTAAAAATTTAATGTAGAGACTAGGCTGGTCTTGAAATCCTACGCTTAGGCAATCCTCTTGTCTCTGTCTCCCAAAATGCTGGGATTACAGACATGAGCTACCGTACCTGGCTGTTTTTCTGTCCTTAAAACCTAAAAAATATACAGAGGGTGCTTAAAAAATGTATACCAATTTTTTAAGAAAGTAAAAAACTGTATTAAAATTATAATACTCGGTATATATCTATAACAAAAGATGAATACAAGTCACATTTGACTTTTGCAATTACAAGCGATGCTCAAAGTGGGTACACAGTTGACTTTTGCAATTACAAGCGATGCTCAAAGTGGGTACCATCAGCATCCAGACACTTTGGATTACAGCAAACTAAAAATACTACATAGATAACACCTCTTAAAATGCATGTACATGGCTGGGCGCGGTGGCTCACTTCTATAATCCCAGCATGTTGGGAGGCCAAGGTGAGAGGATTGCCTGAGTTCACAGGTTCGAGACCAGCCTGGGCAACTTGGCAAGACCTCATCTCTACAATAAATCAAAAAGTTAGCCGGGTGTGGTGGCGCATGCCTGTAGTTCCAGCTACTTGAAAGGTTGAGGTGGAAAGATCACCTGAGCCCAGCAGGTCAAGGCTGTGGGGGCCATGAGTGTGCCGCTGCACTCCAGTCTGGGTGACAGCGAGACTCCAACTCAAAAAGAACCAAAAAACCAAAAAAAAAGCATGTTCATTTTTTTGCCCCTCTTGTATATGATACAGATTACAAAGAAACATGGAAAGTCTTATTCCTTCAAAAGAGCTGGCAGACATACAGGTTAGGCCCAAACAGAGGATCAGGATGTATCATGTAAGTAACAGAAGTTTCTCTGTGGGGCCAGAATGTAAAAGCATGATAAACTCAGTTTTCAAGTTTTAGCATATATGTGTACAAAGGACTTTTTTCGTGGTACAAAATTACAACTATTTTCTTTTTTAAAATTTTATTTATTTATTTATTTTTATTTTTAAGTTGGAGTCTCACTCTGTCGCCCAGACTGGAGTGCAGTGGCTGCTCCTGGCCACCGCAGCCTCGACCTGCTGGGCTCTGGTGATCCTTCCGCCTCAGCCTTCTAAGTAGCTGGAACTACAGGCGCGCGCTACCACGCCTGGCTAATTTTTTGATTTACTGTAGAGATGAGGTCTTACCAAGTTGCCCAGGCGGGTCTCGAACCCGCGGGCTCAGGCAATCCACTCACCTCAGCCTCCCAAGGCGCGGGATTACAGGCTGAGCCACCAAGCCCGGCTACAACTATTTTCAAGGGAGAAAAAAGAATGATCACAACACTTCTGGGTTTAGCAATCACAGTATGAGTAAGATTAGTTCAGGGACCAAAGAAATCTGAAGTCTGTAAATATAACCGAAAGGAATATGATTTTAGCTGTTGTATGGGTTCGTGCACATTTGATCTGAGCATGTTTTGGCCTAAGTTGTAATACCTAGAAAATAAATGTTTTGCTTGATTTCCTAAGACAAATAACGGGACACGTGTGATTCCATTTCTTAATTCTCCTTACAGTCTTGAAAAAATTTTTTTCAAAAATTAAGAGTGCTTTAAAGTTAAACGTTTTGAATACACATACATCAATGGGAGGATTCCTTGAATTAAAAAATAAACTTTTTCTTTTTTTGAGTTGGAATCTCACTCTGTCCCCCAGGCTGGAGTGCAGTAGCATGCTCAGGGATACCATAGCCTCAACCTGCTGGGCTCAAGTGATCCTTCTGCCCCAGCCTTCTAAGTAGCTGGAACTACAGACACATGCCATCATGCCCAGCTAATTTTTTGTGATTTATTGTAGAGACTTGGTCTCGCCAAGTTGCCCAGGGTTGTCTCGAACTCCTAAGCTCAGGCAATCCTCTTGCCTGGGCCTCCCAAAGTGCTGGGATTTCAGGCTGAGCCACTGTGTCTGGCCCAAAAATAAACTATTAATAGAAGACAATAACTTGTGGAATTTTTTTTTTTGAGTTAGAGTCTCGCTCTGTCACCCAGGCTGGAGTCCAGTGACATGCACATGGCCACCACAGCCTTGACCTGCAGGGTTCAGGAGATCCTTCTGCCTCAGCCAAGTAGCTGGAACTATAGGCACGTGCCACCACACCTGGCTAACTTTATTTTGGATTTTTTTGTAGAGATGAGGTCTAGTCACGTTGCCCAGGCTGGTTGAGAACCTTTGAGCTCAGGTAACCCTCTTACCTCTGCCTCCCAAAGTGCTGGGATTACAGGCGTGAACCACCATGCATAGCCAACTTGTGAATTTCACATATACAGGGCACCTAACTGGCATATAGTACTGGACTGTATTAAGAATTTGGAGACTTTTCCAATTCAGTGGTTTCCAACTTCAGGGACTGCTAAGCAAGGGGTGTCCAAGTGTCAGGGGCCAAGACTTAGGCAGCACCACCCATGTCTGTCAGACGCATCAGTGCAGCTTCCTCCTAATCCTGATCCTAACTGTGTTTTGAAGCCTGAGTAAGATTTTTATTAGAAAAAAGGGGAATTCTGATGCTTAAGTAAAAGGTCTGAAAGCTATCACCTGGATAAAATGAAAAATATGTCAGATATATGGCAAACATAATATACAGATTTCTAAGAAGCAGATATATTAAATAGCAAGTGGGGCTCAATTTCCACTGCTGATTATAAAAAAAAATTGTGAAATACTGTTTTAGTTGAGTGACAGAGTATAAACCATTATGCATAGTTATAGCAATTATTAAAAAAGAATACAGTCCTAAAATCTACTTGGCAGAAACATCATTCTCAGAAGTTTAAAGACAGACCAAAAAAGGAAAATTCTACCTTGAAATTCTGTGATTTTAGAACTAATCACAGTAATATCTAGGTGCTAGAAAATAGAAAGGGTTACTGGCCAGGTGCAGTGGCTCATGTCTGTAATTCTAGCACTTTGGGAGGCTGAGGCGAGAGGACTGCCTGAGTCCAGTGGTTCAAGACTAGCTTAGATAACTTAGCGAGACCTTGCCTCTACAGTAAATCAAGAAAAATTAGACAGGCATGGTGGTGCATGCCTGTAGTTCCAGTTACTTGGAAGGTTGAGGCAAAAAGACCTCCTGAGCTCAGTAGGTTGAGGCTGAGGCAGCCGTGAGCATGCTATTGCACTCTAGCCTAGGTGACAGAGTAAAACTCCGACTTAAAACAAAAACAATAAAAAAAAGAAAATATAAAGGGTTTATCTGGGATTCTCACTCCAGACAAAGAGACTGAGTTAAGCTAAAGAAGCCAGGAAGTCAGGGCTCCGACACTGCTCGCATCCCAATTTGTGATTCAAAACAGCTCTGCTTCCATTTTACATACTGTGTGTTTCTTGGTAAATTATGTTTGGAAAAGAATCCCTGAAGCATAGGGAAAGGCTCCCATATTGTGCTAAGTGGAAGAGAAGGCAGATGCAGAATCTGGAAGAAGGGGGGGTCTTCCTTACTGGTGAACCAGTATTAGAGCAGGTGTCAAGTTTTAGAAGACGTCAATGATATGAGGCAGGATCCTGTGCAATCAGCGCCTGACAGTGGGTTTTCTAAAGCCAAAACCACTAATTTTTCTTAGAGACCCAGAAAACTATCTCAAGGGGAGAACCATGAAGAGTCAACTCTAAAAGAACATCGGAGCACCTTGAGGTCTGACCCCCTAAACCACATGGTTTCAAATGAAGATGCCAACTAAGGTAAAAGAGCAAACTCTTTGTACAAAAACATACTAAGGAATTCCTAACACAGACATTTTCCCATTGAGGAGAAGGCAGTGAAGAAAGGACAGGAAGAGGCTGAGTCCACATAACTGTGAGAAACAGGTGGCTTCACATGGTCATTATTAACAATGTGGCTAAGGTTAGTTGCTCTGTTCTATATGAAGGAACATTTTAATCTTAATAAGGCAAAGTTGAAAACATCATTATTACAACAGATATTTTCACAAAGACCTTTAACATAGTACAGTGATTCAAAGATTTGGGCAGGAAATAAAATATGCTTTTGGGACTCAATGCTATTCTTTTTAACATACTGACTACTTATAGAAAATGGTTTGATATGGTTTATGACATAAAAACAGATATGAAAGGCCATTCAGAAGGAGACAACAGACAAATGTTCCAGAAATCTGAGATAAAAGAGTTACTGTAACTGAGAACTTAATCTGTCTAAGCTTCTTAGCACTAGGGAAGCACTAACCCGAGAGGAGAGTTAAAGATTTGTTTTATAGTTCTCTTAAAGCTGCTGTTGCTGTGTATGGAATACAGCTCACATGTGACACAATTATCAACATAAAAGCAAAAGAAATCACCTACTTTACACTGAGATAAGTAAGACTCCACTCAGGTTGGTTTGTATAGTCAGTATGTCACTGACTAAAGGCTTAACTAACACCTATACTTCCAAGAAAGAAAGCTAGCAAATTAATGAGCTAAGCTTTAACTTATATTTCTTTTTTTCTTTTTGAGTTGGAGTCTCATTCTATTGCCCAGGTGGACTGCAGTGGCACACTCAAGGCCACTCCAGTGTCGACCTACTGGGCTCAGGCTATCCTTCTGCCTTAGTCTTCTAAGTAGCCAGAACTACAGGTGTACACTACCATGTCCAGCTAATTTTCTGATTTATTGTAGAGATGAGGTCTCACCAAGTTGCCCAGGCAGGTCCTGGACGCGTGGGCTCAGACAAGCCTCACCTCGGTCTCCCAAAGTGCTGGGATTACAGGCCTGAGCTGCTGTGCCTGGTTTGACTTATATTTCTATCACTGAATTAATATGCTTGACTTGGATCAAAATCCTTTACTGGCCATGAATGGGTAGAAATTCATTGGGATTTCCACAGCAGGAGCTCAAGCTCAGTTTCATTCACATGCTGTTATTAAAAAATAAAGCTCTAAATTAACAAAATATTAAGTGTAAACAAAATCTCATTAATTTCTTAATTTTTTTTATACAGTAGAAGATAGAATCTTTAAATATTGGAGTATTAATCACAGATAACCAAATCAAAAGAAATAGAATAAAAAGGAAAAAACTTGCCATCAGACAGATACATTTTAAACATAATTCTGAATTACTACAGATGTTCTGTAACTACTTGTTGAAAAGAACACCTTTTAAAGTCTTTTTCATACAGATCATGTATTTCAGTTCATGATACTACATTACTAACAGTTTCTTCTTTGTTCTTGTGATTTTTACATTTGGAGGCAAAAACAAAACAAAGGAAGAGTTATCCTTTTGTAAATGATCAAGTCAAATCAAAGGTTTAGGTAGCACACATGAGTGATGGATTCTATTAGGTTTAACAATATGACACTGTCAAAGTGCAAGTATTTTTGATATATTAAACTAGCAATTTTATATAGTTAACTAAATATAAAAATTGGATGAGACTAGTACTGTTTAAAATAACTTCAATTTGCAATAGGATGCTTTTACTTGTAACCTTATAGAAGTTATTTTTAGCTATTAGTAAGTATAATTAATAAAACAGAAGCATTTCAATTACAAGGTATAAAACAAACACCTTCTAAATGTAGGATGTGTGTTATTGTACCTTCAGACTTAAATAATGACTAAACATTTCAAAATAAGTTGAGAAACTCCATACTTACATGCTTAAAACAGGTAACTGGAGCTGCTATAAAGCTATTGCTATTGATGTAGTTTCCCCAGCTGAAACCTTCCATGGAGACTGCTGAAATGAAATAAATGTAGATATATTACAATTCTCAAAGCTTTTATTTATAAGAAGGCTATTATTGTTAAGATGTGAAAGAACATAAAATTAGTTTATTCCCCTTAAAAAAAAGTTTCCTTTTTTTCTGTAAGGATCAAATAACTTGTCTAAATAAGAAGAGCTTTAACTTATATTTGGAAACAGCGATTTCTAAAGTCGTGTGTACGTGCGCGTGTGCGCGCGCGTGTGTGCGTGTGTATCATGCTCCTTGGCAAGTGAACATAAGCTCTCTAGTTGGGAAAGCTGGAACAGCCGAAAGACATGTCCAGGAAATGAGCCCTGCTATGGCTGCTTTTGTGTTTTTATTCCCACCCAGCCCTTACTATGGACCTCAGGGAGTACCTACCAGTATCTACCACCTACTACACCCCCACTAGGGTTTTCCACGACCTCACTTTCTACTTACCTCCTCATCTTTGTGCTCCTATTAAGAATCTTCTATTAGAAATGGTCCTCTCCTCAATTTCTTCCTCTAATTACTCTCCTCTCCTCAATCCCTTTGAAGCCTGCTAAATGTCCTATTTCTTTCTTCATTATCTCCACAATGCTCCCTACCATCCACAGTGTGGAGATTCAGTATGTAAAAAGTAAATAAAGCAAATAAAAAAAATTCAGGAGATTGCCTCAAGCACTGGAACTTGTGCATGCAACTCTTCTCTTCTAGAGTAATTTATTGAAATAAAGTTCACCACCAGGAAGTCTAGTGTCATAATGGGCTAACAGGACACAGAAACAGCTTAAATAGAATCCAAAATTAAAATGTTATTCATTAAAACTAGATGAACCAATAGCAAGTATTTCACCTCTGTTACTTCACCAATATTACCTGCTTTCGTCTTTGCTTGATTTTGCAAGGTAGCTTGATACTGAGCATACGCAGCTAGTTTAGCAACTAAAGGTTGTTTCTGAAGAACTTTTGCTTTCTTTGTTGGAGGCTTACCCTAAAACAAGAAGAGTTAAGTAAATAGGATTCTTTTTCATCCCCCTACCACTGAAATTTAACTTGACTGCATACTACTCATTCTGCTTAAGTAAACATTGAAGGTTTAGAAAATTATTAAAGCAGAGGAAACATTCAAGAACTTTTACGTGAGAAATTTTTTTTGGAATTCTGCCACAATGTAGATATCTAATATGGGTAGCAGAGCTGGCAGAGACTAAAATAGCAATATGCAAATTAATATGTTAATAAAAAATTATGTCCCATAAGATGTTAAAATATAGGCTGTTGTGGATAATTGATTCCTTCTTATAGTAGATAGAACTGGTGGTTATTCACTCATGCAGGTTGCCAAGCATTGCTATTTATATGGTAAGAGAAGACAATTTAATGTTCAAAGAGCAAGTGACTGAGGTTTATACCTTTAGTGCTAACGCAAAAGGTCAATGACAAAATGATCATGGGCCAAATTCACAGTGTGACAAACTGCCATCCATTTGGGTACAGACCACTGCTCAGGATCTTTAGGTACTGTCTATCTGAAATATAGAAATACATCTAAGTGATGTATTTCCTTAATTTGGAGGATTTAAATAACCCTTTCAGTGCTACATGGTGATCACAATAAGTTAAATGAGAATAAGAAGAATGTGATCATGTAATAAAATATATTGCAAAAATCAGTTAATGCCTTTAAAAAATTGTTTATATACTACAATAGTAACAACTTATCAAAAGGTCAAGTCTCCAGTCATTGTGTAGGCAATAATGTACATTTAAAGCAAGATTATTTTCTTTCATTACCATGAATGTTTTTAAAAAGTTTAGTTGGATTAACCATATACATTTGGTCAAGGCATCAAATGTGTTGTACTCAAAAGTACAAAGCGAGGAGAATGGGGAAATAAGAAACTGAATCATCTCCCCCCCCAAATGTTGAAAGAGTCTACCTTCATGTTAACTCAAAAGAAAACAAGGGGAAAAAAGGAAAATGTTTTCAATTTCTGTATATAAAAAGGTATTTATTGTATTTATGTTTATTTGGAAAAAGGATAAGTATTTTTAATTCACAAACACAAACAATTCATAGTTTATTCTAAATAGTATGCCCTGTCCATTCAAAACAGTTGCTCAATTTTATAGATTGAACAAACTTTGGGCTCACACATATCCTAAAAATGTGGGGTATAAAATGATAACTGACCAATTGGGCAGAGGTGGAGTACAGTGAAACACAATCAAATGACAGATAAATGGTGAAAGCCACAGAAATAGATATAAGAATAAGAAGGTTTCTGTACCGTTACCTGAAGTCTGGCCAAAATGCTTGCCTTCTTGGAGTTTGACGAATAACTTCTTGAACACGAAACGCTACAGAAACGCTTTGTTTTAGAGTAGAAAGCATCTCGCACGCCAACCATTCCACACATCTCACAGGTAGCTAATTAACAAAATAAAAACACCAGTGTTATAATCATATTATAAAATCAGTTTTCATCTAATAGTTTAATAAGTTTTCCAACCATCTGAAAATCTTAATTTAAAAGTTTGCCTTGAAAGTTTCTTCTATCTCCTGTACAAATGACAGAGAAGCTTACACAGAGGAGGGAAAGAGCAATGGTCTGATGCCACGGTCTGGTGACGGCTCTACAAAGTCTGACAGGAGCTCAAGGTCAGAAAGGCTTTGCAAAGGGTCAAGACGCAAATATGTTGGATTCAACTGACATTACCTTAGCGCTTACCATGTGTGGGGCATTTTCATATACATATGGATTCCAGCTTTTGAAAAGATTGTAAACAAAAGATGAAAAGAAATGCAACACAACGAAGGATTAATACAAAGTATAGTACAAGCCTTTAAAATACTGCCAAGGTTGACACCTAAAAAGAGCTAAAACTTGGAAAAATGCTAAGGGCAATACAAGGATTCTTTCAAGAATGTTTAGGGGATAAAAAGGAAAGAAGAGCTGCAAAGCTTGAGACAGGTGCTCTGTTATTAACCAGTGATAGCGGGAAACTGTAGAACTCTTGACTACTATTGCATAATCAACAATTATCTGAAAGGTAGGACCAGAAGAACAAGGTTCATGAGAACTGAAGCTCAAGAAAGATAAACAGGTTGGGTGCAGTGGCTTATGCCTATAATCTCAGCACTTTGGAGAGGCTGAGGCAAAAGGATCCTTGAACCCTGGAGTTTGAGACTAGCATAGGCAATATAGTGAGACTGTGTCTCTACAGAAAATCAAAAAATAAGCCAGGCATAGCAGTGAGTGCCTGTAGTCCCAGCTACTTGGGAGGCTGAGGTGGAAGGACTGCCTGAAATCACAGATACATAGGCTGACTGTATTGGTTACACTATAGTTTCTTCCAGTTTACCTGTTTGGGTGGAGACTTTAACTTACTAAGGCAGTCAGTCATTTGCTGTGACACTTACTGTTTACTTTCTTTCTTTCTTTGTTTTTGAATTGGAGTCTCACTCTGTCGCCCAGACTGGAGTGCAATGGCACACTCACGGCCACCACAGCCTTGACCTCCTGGGCTCTAGCAATCCTTCCGCCTCAGCCTTCCAAGTAGCTGGAACCATAGGCATGTACCACCAAGCTCAGCTAATTTTTTGATTTATTATAGAGATGAGGTCTCGCCAAGTTGCCCAGGCTGGTCTTGAACCCCTGGGCTCAGGCCATCCTCTTGCCTTTGCCTCCCAAAGTGCTGGGATTACAGGCATGAGCCACCGCACTCAGTTACAATAATTTCTTATAAGAAGTTTTCTTTTAACATTCCTGGTGACAAGATATTCTCTGACTCTGAAAGCATTTTCATTTTTTAGTATCTCTGATTACTAGAATAGTCTTTATATTGAGTCAAGATTATTCTGGTTCCAACTTCTATCTTTTGATTTCAGTTTTGCTTTGTAAAGCTACACAGAATAATTCTAATCCTTGTTCTAATGATAGCTCTTTTCCCCACACTAGAGCTAAGTGTTCGAGGGTACACCAAGAAGCCACAGTTGCATCGCAGGTCGAGGCTGTGGTGGCTGTGAACATGCCACTGCACTCCATCCCATCCTGGGTGAGAGAGTGAGACTCCAACTCAAAAAAAAAAATTATTGTAGATGAGGGAGTCTTACCTTGAATGTCTCTTTTGACTCTATAAGTTACTTTCAGTTACTTAGCGAGTTCTTATCCAATTACTGAATTTATGTTCACATTAAGTTTCTCAATAGCCTTTGCTTTTTATTTTGTTCTACTTGCTTTCCACCAGAAGGAGGCAGACAAAATCAAGAGAAAAAACACAAACTCAGTGATCTTATCTCGTATTATAAATTCCAGGCTCTACTCCTTCAAATTGCCCTTTAAAAATTCTAAGGAAGGGAAATGACAAGAAATCAAATGAAAACATGCCCTCAACCATAAAGCTGTACAACAGGCGAAGGCTAGAATAAATACTCACCCATGCCAGATTTACCATCCGGGTATGTGTAGACTTGTCCATTGTTCTTGATAATCGGGAGATTTGAAGGTAAAGGAGCAACTTCTTCCTCACTTTCCTCAGAGCTGGAGCTGCTGCTTGTGTCCTCACTGCAGCTATCATAACCGTCAAACATCCCGAACGAGTCTCTTCTGTTCCTTTTGGATCGTGAAGAATGTTCAGTCTTTGAAGCAGAAGAAACCAGTAATACATGACACACCACTCATAACACCCATAAAAGACCTTAGCACAAATTATGGCAAATGAGAGTTAACAAATGAAAATCTCAATGTTTGTGCCAAAATGGAGCCCTCGACTTCTGTGAAGCATAAATCTATTAGCTATGTTAGCTAATAAGATTAATGATGACTGAAATGACAATGATGGAAAGAACACCAAATGTGAATCAGAAGAATACCATGTAACCCAAGTCTTAAACCAGGTGTGTCACTTTTCTATAAAAAATTAGATGAGATTTAAAAAAAAATTGTGCTGAGCCAGGTGCAGTGGCTTACACCTGTAATCCCAGCACTTTGGGAGGTGGAGGCAAGCGGATTGCCTGAGCCTGGGGGTTTGAGAATAGCTCCACAATTTGGTGAGACCTAGTCTCTACAATAAAAACAACAGCCTGGTGTGGTAGTATGCACCTATAGCTCCAGCTGCTACAGCTGGGAGGCCGAGGTGGAAGAATCGCCTGAGCCCAGCGGGCTGAAGTTGTGGTAGCTGTAATCATGCCACTGCACTCCAGGCTGGGCAACAGAGACTCCAACTAAAAAAGATTAAAATTAAAAAACTGTGCCGAAATATACATAATAAACAGATTTCTTAATTTGCCTTTCATCTCTAAAATTGAGTTTCTTTCTTTCTTTCTTTGAGTTAGAGTCTTACTCTGTCGCTCAGGCTGGAGTGCAGTGGCATGCTCATGTCAACCTGCTGGGCTCAGACAATCCTTCCACCTCAGCCTTCCAAGTAGCCAGAACTACAGGCCTGCGCTACCACGCCTGGTTAATTTTTTGATATATTGTAGAGACAAGGTCTCACCAAGTTGCCCAGGTTGGTTTCAGACCCCTGGTCTCAGGCAATCCTCTTGCCTCGGTCTCCCAAAGTGCTGGGATTACAGGCTTCAGCCACTGCGCCTGGCCTCTTTCTTTTTTAAATTTTAAATGTCAAGAGAGATGGGGGTCTTATGATGTTGGCTAGGCTGGTCTTGAACTACTGCCTCAGCCTCCCAAAGTGCTTGGATTATCGGTGTGAGCCACTGTGCCTGGTCTAAAATTAAATTTCTAAACCAATTTAGAATGTCCAGAAAATACAGATGCTTTTAAAAAAATCACTTTCCTTGGTACTTTATCATGTTGGTGGGGGAAAAAAAACACTGCTAAGATCTCTGGATGGTTTAATGGAAAATTTAAAACTTTTCAGAGAATTTTTAGATATTAACTATTTCAAAAATTATAGGTGATAACATTTCTACATATAGCCCTACTTACTTTTTTTTTTTTCCTTTTTTTAGAGACAAGGTCTTGCTCTGCTGCCCAGGCTGGAGTGCAATAGCATGATCATAGTTCACAGTAGCCTTGAACTCCTGGACTCAAGTAATCCTCCTGCCTCAGCCTCCTGAGTAGTTAGAACTACAGATGTGTGCTATCACCTAGCTATTTTTTTTTGTAGAGAAAATTAAAAAATATTTAAAAAATTTTTATGTTGCTTAGGCTAGTCTTGAACTCCTGGCCTCCAAGTACTCCTCCTGCCTTGCCTCTAAAAGTGCTGGGATTACAGGCATGAACTACTGTTCCTGGCCATGAACACATATCACAGTATCTGTTCTACACACTTAATAAACACTGACTAGATTCTAAGTTCTGGTAAGTTTATACAGCCCACCTCCTCCACGCAGAAGTGACCTTTTATATCTATAATTTTTGGATAGGCTTCTCTATAATACAGCCAGTTTGGTTAGCAGTTAATGCATATTTATTGACCCTTAAATATAAACCCAGAGTATCTTATTTTGACCCTACTTTAAGAGAATGTAACCTTAAAATTTCAGGAAATCAATGATTATATACATCTTGATTTTTTTGAATGTTATGATTTTAATTAAAAGTTTGCCTAGTCATTAAAGAAAACACATGTATATTATATTTCCTACTTTTGCCTTTGTTGCTGAGAAATTCAGTTAGTTAAGTTCAATGTTTAATTATTACTCTTAGGAGTTGCTTAATTTGCTTGCTCACCAACAATTCTAAAAAATCACGGAAAGATATGGCTCTTTAGGTAGGTGTCTTACTGTCTCTGGGTTCATGAAATTTGTCATCAAGTTATTGTATGGATTAATAAAAAAGGTTGAGAAAGCTACATGTTTTATTTTGTTGCCAGTTAACAGCCTTATTACGTAGCATGACTTGTACTGATTTACCTACATCTTGATTTCAATAATTATAGGCTGTTGACATTGAAAAATAAAGTACCAACTCAAATATGCTTGGGGAAATTTTGCTTACTTCAAGGTCTACTGGAGCCTTTAATAAGCTTATAAATATTATGATGATTAAACAGGTATATATAGTAAGTATCTTTTCCAAAGCTTCTTGAAAGACTGTTTTAGAGAAATGTTCTCTGATCTTTTCTGTGGTCCTAGCACATGCAGAAAATGATCATCTGTACAGCACAAGGGGAATAAGCCCCCGGATATACCCTTTCTGAGGCCTCTGACTGTCCCAAGTGCCACAGGGATGAATACCCTGACATGCTCATAAACCAGGGCACACCAGTTGGAAAGCCATATTCTACTTAAGGAATGCTGTTCTTCAAGTATTTTTTCTTACATTAGGATAGAATGCCAGTGAACTAAATAAACTGTAATAGATTTACCCTACATAAAACTTACCATTTATTTACTATGGGGGAGCTTACATGGAACTCCATCCACATTAGACCAAAACTCCAGAAAGGGTTGCAATGTCAACAAAAGGGCTGGTGGGAAAAAAACCAACTACATGCAAATGGCACATACAAGGGAGCCTTTCCCGTTCATGCTCTGGGTGGAGAGGCTTCTCTAGGATTTTGTAATCACAGGCCTGCCCTTATGAGTAAGTCTGAGGTTGTAATTTTCCCTCCCCTCAATGGATGGGAAATCTCCAGGCCAAGAAATTAAAGTGGTTCCCAGCTACTAGTGCCCCTTGACACCTAGCAGAAACAATCTTAAATTATATCAAGAAATAGGCCTTTCAGCATACCCACAGATTTCACCAAATATGAGTGCACAATCAAATACCAAACACACAATAAGCAATCCAACACAAGCAAGTGTCAGAAGAAATTGATTAAGAATTCCAAATACTCCAGGCACTGGAATTGACAGAGACAGAACCATGTGGAACTGTTTAATAATAAATAAAAATATTATTGAAAAATTAGCAAGGGTATAAAACAAACATCAACTTATTAGACATTGTAAAAAGAATTAGGAAAGTGGAAGATAAGTGTTAAGAAAACACTCAAAATGCAGCAAAGAAAAACAGAAAAATGGAAGATGAAAGGTTAAAATAGGAGGATAGAATGTAAGTATCTAATAAATGTCTAATGGGAAATCTTAAAGGAGAGAATATGGCGAATGGAGAGAGGTAATGTTGAATGAGATACTGACTGAGATTTATGCAGCATGAGAACATGAATTCACAGAAATATAATGTAAATTTAACTCAACAAAAAGATACATATATCTAGACAGATCACAATAAAACAGTAGAACACCAAACAAAAGATTTAAAAAGCAACCAATTACCACAGTGAACTCAGAAGTCAACAAGCCCTACTCAGGTACACTCAGTCTAATCAATTCCTTAGCACCTAACCATTAAATACGCTCAGACAGGCAAGGATCACTGATCATTTCAGACCAAAACAAATCTCCAGGAAAAAATAATCTATAGGAAACAGAAGCGATACAGGCAGCAAAAGCAAACTTCCAAAATATAATCTTCAGAGTTGTAAGACTGGGACACCACAGAGAACAAGACAGATCATGAAAATTCATTTGACATAATCTAACATTGACTCCTGTTAAAAACTCTCAGCAAACTAGGATAGTAAACTTCCTCACCTGACAAAGAGCATTTAGTAAAATCTTAAAGCTAGCATCAGACTTAATGGCGAAGGGTTTTTGTCCTTAAGACTGGATACAAAGTAATTCTGTTTTGGCTACTTCTGTTCAACACTGTACTGAGGTTCTAACCTTTTTTCTTTTTCTTTTTTTTTTTGAATTGGAGTCTCACTCTGTCGCCCAGACTGGAGTGCAGTGGCCGCTCCCGGCCACCGCTGCCTCGACCTGCTGGGCTCCGGCCATCCTTCTGCCTCAGCCTTCCGAGTAGCCGGAA
Organism: Cephalopachus bancanus; assembly: GCA_027257055.1. Lineage (NCBI taxonomy): Eukaryota > Metazoa > Chordata > Mammalia > Primates > Tarsiidae > Cephalopachus > Cephalopachus bancanus. Next base: position 40,987 of record JAPVLO010001850.1, read on the forward strand.
TTACAGGCGCGCGCTACCACGCCCGGCTGTTTTTTTGATTTATTGTAGAGATGAGGTCTCGCCTGCCCAGGCGGGTCTCGAACCCGTGGGCTCAGGCAATCCACTCACCTCAGCCTCCCAAGGCACGGGATTATAGGCTGAGTCACCGAGTCCGGCTCCTTTTTTCTTAAAGTAAGAAAAAGAAATGAAATTCAAATTGGAAAAGGAGTAAATACATCTTTATTTTCACACAACTTAATTGCCTATGTATAAAATTTGATGAAATTTATGAAAAGGTATGTGGATTAATAAGCAAGTTTAATTTTTCTTTTTTTTAAATTGGGGTATCACTCTGTTGCTCAGGCTGGAGTAAAGGGGCACAAGCAGGGCTCACCACAGCCTCGACTTCCTGGGCTCAAGTGATCCTTCTCCTCAGCATCCCCAGTAGCTGGGACTACATGTGTGTGCCACCATGATGTCCAGCTATTTTTAAATTTTTTGTAGAGACAAGGTCTCGCTATGTTTCCCAGGTTAGTCTTGAACTCCTAGGCTCAAGCAATCCTCTCATCTCAGCTCCTTAAAGGGCTGGGATTACAGGAATGAGCCACTGCGCCTGGTCAAATAAGTAAGTTTAACAAAGCTGGAGGACTTGTTATCAATATACAAAAATCAGATGTTTTTCTATATACTACCAACAAACAACCAAAAATTTAAAAAAACACTATTTATAATACTATAAAAAACAATGAAATAATTGGCGATAAATCTAGCAAAAGATGTACAATACTGATACCATGAAAATAACAAAATGTTGCTTAAAGAATAAAATGCCTAGGTGAACGGAGAAATGTACTATGTTTGTGGATCAGAAAAATTAATATTATTAAAATGCCAGTTCTCAAACTGATTTACAAATCTAACACATTCCAGTAAATAATCATGCAGATTTTTGGGTAGAAACTGACAATCTGCTTCTAAAATTCACATACTGCAAAGAATCTAAAATAAGCAAAGGAAATTTCAAAAGGACAAAGTTGGCAGACTTGGGTTTCCTGACTTCAAGACGTTATTATGAAGCTACAGTATCAAGACAGTAGGATCTTAGCATGACTATGCATAAACAGATCAACAAAACGAACAGAGTCCAGAAACAGACATACACATTCATCCATTCATCCATCTATTTTTAGCAAGGGTGAAAAGGCAATTTAGAGAAGAAAAAATAGTCTTTAAACAAATAGTGCTGGAATAATTAAATATTTACATTAAGAGATTTTTGATCCACATCTCACATCATATACAAAAATTAAAAGAAAAAGGATCACAGACCTAAATGTAAAGGTTAAAAGTATAAAACTTCTGGGAAAAAATATTCATAGCTTTGAATTAAGCAAAACGTTTTTAGCTAAGACATCAAAAGTATGATCATTAAAAAAATTTTTTTCATAAACTAGATTTCATCAAAATTAAGAATATCTGCTCTTTGCAAGACAATGTTAAGAAAATCAGACAAATACAGATTGGGAGGAAGTATTTGCAAATCAGGTATCTGATAAAGCATTTGTATCTAAATGACATTAAAAGGTATTGAAACTCAGTGACTGAAACAACAACAAAAAACAGGCAAAAGATCTAAACAGACAACTCAAAGAAGATATATAGATGGAAAATAAAAAACTGCAAAGATGTCCAATATCATTAGTTATTGGGAAAATGCTAATTTTTTATTTTTTTTTGAGTTGGAGTCTCACTCTGTTGTCCAGACTGGAGTGCAGTGGCCGCTCCTGGCCACCACAGCCTCAACCTGCTGGGCTCCGGCGATCCTTCTGCCTCAACCTTCCAAGTAGCTGGAACTACAGGTGCGCGCTACCACGCCTGGCTAATTTTTTTTTTTTTTTTTTTTTTTGAGTTGGAGTCTCACTCTGTCACCCAGACTGAAGTGAAGTGGCCGCTCCCGGCCACCGCAGCCTCTACCTGCTGGGCTCCGGCGATCCTTCCACCTCAGCCTTCCAAGTAGCCGGAATTACAGGCATGCGCTACCATAATTTTTGATTTATTGTAGAGATGAGGTCTCGCCAAGTTGCCCAGGTGGGCCTCGAACCCGCGGGCTCAGGCAATCCACTCACCTCAGCCTCCCAAAGGTGCGGGATTACAGGCTGAGCCACCGAGCCTGGCGGGAAAATGCTAATTAAAACCACAAGATACTGTAGCATACCTATCAGTATGGCTAAAATAAAAAAAAACAGTCCATAGTCAGTGTGGCAAATGGAACTCTCATCCACCATAAATGGGAATGTAAAATGGCATAAGCACTCTGGAAAGCAAGAGGTTTCTTAAAAAGTTAAACATACACCACCTACCACCCATTTCATACCCAGGTATAGATTTATGAGAAGTGAAAGCACATACATGAATGGTCGTAATAGCCACAAACTGGAAACAACCTTTTGTCAATCAATAAGTGAATGAATAAACAAACTGTGGTATATCCACACAATTATTTCATTTTGCTACTCAGAAATAAAAAATAATGATTAATATATGCCTCAAGTGATGATGAATGAAAGCCAAACAGAATCTTACTGTGACTTCTTTACATAAAATTCTAGAAAATGCAAACTAGTACATAGTGAAACAAAACAGATCAGTGATAATCTGTGGATCGGTGGGGGCCAGGGTGGGAAGGAGGGTCATGAAGGAGCGTGAGAAAACTTCTAGAGATGATGGATATATTCATTCTCTAGACTGTGGTGATGGTTTCATGAGTGTATACCTACGTTTATGTGTAGTTTAACTGTTAAAAAAAATCTATATCCAGTCAAATTATCAAACAACTCTAACAGTAGAATAAAGATTTTCAGATATGCCCCTGGAGCTTCTTCAATTAACTTAGCTCTCATGTTCACTTTTTTTGGCAGGGAATTCCTAGAAGATATACTTCATCACACCATCAAAGTAACCATGAAAGAGGAAGATGGAGGATCTAGGAACAAAACGACCCAATCAAAAACAGGGTAAAACAAACTTCTAAGGCAACAATAAGGGAAGTCCCAGTATTGCAGTTATACAGCAGGTCTAGAAAGCAACCAGACTACAGCTTTGAAAGGGCTATAGGAAAAAATTGAAATCTTTATGTTTGCTGGAGTATATGAAAAAAGGCAATAGGCACTTCCAACACTGGTCAAATGAAAAAAATGAAACAATCATTAACTTCGTGAAAAAAGGTGTATCAGAAAGGAAAAATAGTACAGTGACTGGTGGAACCGTAGTAAATACTGTTTATGTATTATATAAACACTAGCAATTTAACCAAAACTTGTGATATAAGGCAATGAAATGGCTAACTGTAAGAAGGTGATTTCTCATTTTCCAATTAGATTAATAAACAACAACAAAATATATATATATATTTTTAGACAGGGCCTCACTCTGCTGTCTGGCTGGAATGCAGTGGCACAATCATGGCTCATGACAGCCTTGACCTCCTTGATCCTTTTGCCTCAGCCTCCTGAATAGCTGGAACTACAGGTGATGTCACCACACCTGGCTAATTCTTTGATGTTTTTCAGAGATGAAGCCTTGCTATGTTGTCTTGATCTTGAACTGCTGGGCTCAAGCAATCCTCCCGGCTCAGTCTCCCAAACTCCTGGGACTACAGGTATGAGCCCCATCACACCAGCCAAGAAGTAAAGTTTTGGATCAACTTGAATATAAACAGTTTGAGGAATGGAGATAAAAAAGTAAATGTCTACTTATATTAACTGAGTAATACTTTTTTTCTTTTCCTAAGGCTTAATTATAAGATCGTATCATTTCTACTTTCATTTAAGGATGGTAACAGGGTTCTACCATAAAATATTTGCTATTTACAAATTATAGAAATTCCAATAATACAGAAATAACATCTGGATACCCCTTACCCTGATTATTAGCATTCTGCCTCATTTATTCCTATCCATTTTTTTCACCCTTCACCATTTTTTTTTTTTTTTTTGAGTTGGAGTCTTACTCTGTTGCCCAGGCTTGAATGCAGTGACATGCTCATGGCCACCACAGCTTTAAACAGTTGGGCTTAGGGGATCCTTCTGCTTCAGCCTCCCAAGAAGCTGTAACTATAGGTGCGTGTCACCACGTCTCGCTAATTTTTTGATTTATTGTAGAGATGAGGTCTTGCCAAGTTGCCCAGGCTGGTTTCAAACCCCTGGACTCAGGCAATCCTCTCACCTCTGCCTCCCAAAGTGCTGAGGTTACAGGCGTGAGCCACAGCATCTGGTCACACCATTTGTGAATAGCTAACATGATTCACATGTTTTGACCTCTAAGTCAGGGCTAGGAGGATAGCTTAGTTTCTCAATTTTCACAATACTGACATTCTGGACCAGACAATGCTTTATTGTGTGTGTGTGGGGGGGCTAGCTTGTGCATTATAAGACATGCCACATAATTTCTGGCAGAAATACTGCCTTTACCTCCCAGCTGTGGCAAGCAAAAGTGCCTCCAGGTATTGCCAAATGTCTCCTGGATACAAAACACCCCAGTTGGAAACTATTTCCTCATACTTCAGTGTGCCTTTCCTAATAAGAACATCCTCTTACATAATCACAGGCCAGTTTTCATCTTCACAAAACTTAACAATAACCCAATACTTTCATCTAATTTACCATCCATATTCCAGTTTTGTTAATGGACTCATTCATTAACAGTCTTTATGAGATCTTTTTTCTCACATTTGGGATCATGGATATCATTTGTCATGTCTTAGTCTTTAATCTGGAAAAAGACTGTCTTCCTTTACATTTGATGTCTTTTAAGAATGCAGTCCTGACTGGGTGTGGTGGCTTATGCCTCTAATCCCACCTTTGGGAGGTGAAAGGGGGGGATTGCGTGAGCCCAGGAGTTCAAGCCCAGTAACACAGTGAGACCTCATCTCTACAAAAGTCAAAAAATTAGCCAGGTGTGGTGGTCACACCCATAGTCCCAGCTACTCAGGAGGCTGAGGCGGGAGAATCACCTAAGCCCAGGAGGTCAAGGCTGTGGTGAGCAATGAGTGTGTCACTGTACTCCAGCCTGGGAAACAGAGTCTGACTCAAAAAAAAAAAAAAAAACAAAGAAAAGAAAAAGAATACAGTCCCTTCCTTTAAAAAAAAAAGACTATTTAAAAAGTTATAGATTTATAGAAAAATTTTAGAATTTTCATATACTAGTTTCCTCTATTAACGTGTTAGTGTTGAATGTTTATTACAATCAATGAACAATATTGATACATATACATCAACTAAAGTCTACACTGTATTCAGATTTCGTTTTTTACTGTTCCGTGATCCCACATGACATTTAGTTATCTTAAGACTTCATAACGTAAACTGTCATAAAGCTCCTTTTGGCTAGGACAATTTGTCAGGTTTTCCTGGTTTTTGATGACCTTTGACAGTTTTGAGCAGTACCGGTCAGGTATTTTGTTGATTTTTCTTCTATTGGAATTTGGCAGTTTGCGGATGATTAGGCTAGGGTTATGTCCTGGGAGGTACATCACAGAGGTCAAGTGCCACTTGAATCACATTATCTTGTTGAGACAGTGTTTATTAGGCTTCTCTCCTGTAAAGATACTCTTAATTTTACTTTTTGGAAGAAAGTGACTATGTGCAGCCCACACTTCAGGAATAGGGAGTTATGTTTCCCTCCTTGAGAGTGGAGTATTTACATAAATTATTTAGAATTGTTCTGCATAATTTCTTTTTTTATATATAAGTTATTTAGAATTGTTTTGCATAATTTCTTTTTTTAAAATAAAAACTTCATTTTGGGTGTTAGGTGGTCTCATGACTAAATGGAAGTTGTGCTACCTAATTGATGCTTCCTCAGAACTATCAAATCCAAAGGCATGACATCCATCTGCCCCTAACTGGTGAAGTTAATTTTTTCCTTTTGTTTTGAGAGTTAGAGTCTTACTCTGTCACCCAGGCTGAAGTGCTGTGGCACACTCACGGCCACTGCAGCCTCAACCTGCTGGGCTCAGGTGATCCTTCCGCCTCAGGCTTCCAAGTAGCTGGAATTACAAGCATGTGGCTAATTTTTTGATTTATTGTAGACATGAGGTCTCACCAAGTTGCCCAGGCTGGTCTCGAAATTGCAGGCTCAGGCAATCCTCTCACTTCAGCCTCCCAACGTGCTGGGATTGTAGGTGTGAGTCACCACGCCCAGCCCAGTGAATTTTTTTTTTTTTTTTTTTTGGGTTGGAGTCTCACTCTGTCGCCCAGACTGGAGTGCAGTGGCTGCTCCCAGCCATTGCAGCCTTGACCTGCTGGGCTCCGGCGATCCTTCCCCCTCAGCCTTCCAAGTAGCTGGAACTACAGGCACGCGCTACCACACCCGGCTAATTTTTTATTTATTGTAGAGATGAGGTCTCATCAAGTTGCCCAGGCGGGTCTCGAACCTGCGGGCTCAGACAATCCACTCACCTCGGCCTCCCAAAGTGCTGGGATTACACAGGCTGAGTCACTGAGCCCGGCTGATGAAGTTAATTTTAACAACCTGATCAAGGTATGGCCTGGTTTCCCTGCTGTACTTTTACTATTCTCTTTTTTTTTTATGGGGAGACACTTTTACTATTCTCTTTTTTTTATGGGGAGACACAGAATATTTAATTCTGCTTATTAAATTTTCACAATCAACAATGATTTTCACCCAACCTGTAACTATGATAATTTTCCAACCCCAGCTTTCTCTCTGTAGTCATCAAGCAGCATTCTTCTCTACGGAAGAACCCTCTTTTTTCTTATTTATCTTTTATTATGGGTATCAACTCAAGGATTTCTACTTTTCAATGTTTGATTATTCATCATTGTCCTTAATCATCTAGAGGTCAAAGAATTTCCAAGTCAAGCCAATGAAAGTCTCTTCAAGCCAACTCTTGTGTCATTCTGACATGCCACCCTTTTGGTAGCAATTCCATACTTTCTGGCATAATAAGACAGTTCAAGCTTATCTTATGATCACTTCTCTGTCCCCACCCTGTAATCAAACATTTTTCCAGATAGCCTTGATTTCTTTTAGTGGAGAATAGAAATACAGATCTAGGTCCTCCCTTGTGCCCATTGCTATTGGGGTATCTCTGCTTCCAGGCCTTTTCAGTGAACAGATTAAGAATATATCCATACGCAGGTATGTGACATATGTATAAAATAACACTCTTATTTTAAAAAGATCAGGAGTTCACACTTCAACCTCCAGTTGCAATCCACCCCCCATAGGGATCTTCTCCTCACCTCCCCACACTTCATATTGGTGTGAGAATGCTGGCTGTCAACCAAATCAAATCATCCACTCACTTGCTCAATTCTTTTATGCATTTGAATAGTTACAGAAGCACTACATCCATGCCACTGCAAAAACCAAACACAACTTAGTATTTCCTTGCAATTACTTCACCCTAGTCTGAGCACTTAGTTCAAAAGTCACCTAAATTATTTATTTCCTCCTCCTCCAACGTGATTATCTTACTGATCTGAAGTAAGTTAGGACTTGCCTGCTTTTGGTATTTCATCTTCTCCATTATCCTTACTGAATTAATTCTTGGGGGACTGTCTGGAAGATCATCATCCCTGCAAAAATAATGAACTATACAAAAAGGTGTAACTCAAAGAAATATCATTTCCTTCCCTGCCTCACCATCCACCCTTGTAGGTGGGTAACCAATTGAACTGTTTTCTGGTTTATCATTCTTGTGTGATTTTAAAAAGTAAAAAGGGATATGGACAGGTGTATGCATGTTTTCTTATTGCCCCTTCTTTCTTGTACAAAAGGTCACACTCTATATCCCTCTGCTTGTATTTAGAAGTATATCCTAGAAACCACTCCATTTCAGTGCAAAGACATCTTCCTTATTCTTTGTATAGCTGCATAATACTCCATTGTGTGCATGTTTATTCAACCCATCTCTTTTCAGACATTGAATTTTCTTTTTTTTTTGAGTTGGAGTCTCACTCTGTTGCCCAGACTGGAGTGCAGTGGCACACTCCTGGCCACCACAGCCTCGACCTGCTGGGCTCCGGCGATCCTTCCGTCTCAAGCCTTCCAAGGAGCCAGAACTACAGGTACACACTACCACGTCCGGCTAATTTTTGATTTGTTGTAGAGACGAGGTCTTGCCAAGTTGCCTTGGCAGGTCTTGAACCCATGGGCTCAGGCAATCCATTCGCCTCGGCCTCCCAAAGTGCTGGGATTACAGGCTGAGCCACCAATACTGGCCCAGACATTGAATTTTCAATATTTTGCAATTATAAATATGCAGCAATAAACTTATACACATGCATTTTTTTTGAGTTGGAGTCTCAGTCTGTCACCCAGACTGGAGTGTAAGTGGCACGTTCCGGTCACCGCAGCCTCAACCTGCTGGGCTCTGGTGATCCTTCTGCCTCAGCCTTCCAAGTAGCTGGAACCACAGGCGCACGCTACCATGCCCGGCTAATTTTTTGATTTATTGTAGAGATGAGGTCTCGCCAAGTTGCCCAGGTGGGTCTCGAACCCGTGGGCTCAGGCAATCCACTCACCTCAGCCTCCCAAAGTGCTGGGATTATAGGCTGAGCCACCAAGCCGGCTTACATATGCATTTTTATATTGTGTATGGCACACTTTCACATTATATTCTCAGAAATGAGAGCGCTGGGTAGAAAGGATGTACATATAGAAGAGGGGAACCAAAATTCCCAGAATTATCTTCTGGAGGGCGGGCTCCTTGTAGTACAGTCAGAATTTGTTCCTCTGGATAAAATGGTCAATCAGTTTTTATCCGGAAGTTTTGAGAAGGCTGTGTCATGATTTGCAGAGTAAACGATCTAAGCTGTGACAAACAGGTGAAAAGTTCTTCCACCACGACAATGTACCTGCCCATATCATGCTGAGTGTCAACAGTGTTTGACCAAAAATGGCATGACTTCCATACCCCACCCTTCCTACTCACCCAATCTTGCCCCATGAAGAAAGTCCTCAAAGGGTAATGTTTCGCTGATGTGGAAGAGATGAAACAAAAACCGGCAGAAGTACTAAAAGGCGTCAAAAGAGGAGTTCAAAAAATGCCTCAAGCGGTGGAAAACGCGTATTGGGAGGTGTACTGTCTCAAACAAGGAGGACTTTGAAGGTGACTGAAATTTAAACATGTAATATATCCGCACTTTTAAATACATAATTGCTTTTTTGAATCCCTCACATGAAATTTTATTAGATACTGCCAAATTCTGCTCCAAAGCAATTTTACTATTTGTCCCCCCCCCCAGTATTGAGAGTGCTTGTTTCCCCAAAGCCTCTGGGAATGTCAAGTGTTTGAATTTTTGTCAAAATGATGGATGAAAAATGGTATGCCAGTGTAGTCTTACCTTTTTTCTTCCTAACTTTCTATTTGGAAACTTTGAAGTTTCAGGAAAGTTGGAAGAATAGTACAATAAAATCCTGTGTACTCAGATTCATCAATGACTAACGTTTTGCCCCATTTTCTTCTTCTCTAAATATACTGAGGGGGCCAAAAAAATGAATACACATTTTAATTAAGGAAAAACCGTAATACTTACAAGACAAATACATGTTTGACTTCTGCAATTATAAGAAGTGCTCAAAGTGGTTACCATTAGTGGTCAGACACTTCTGATTACAGTGGACATCTTTCAATATTTGTATAATTGTTTTTGGCACCCCTAGTATAGTTTTTCTAAATTAGTTGAGAGTAAGTAGCATAGCCCAAAATACCTTAATGTCTATTTCCAAAGAATAAAAACATTCCTAGATAACTAGACCATAGTTATCAGTCTCAGGAAATTCAACAATACATTTCCCTAGTTTACTATCCACATTCCAACTGACTCAAAGTCTTCATTGCATTTTGTCCTCCATCACATGTTGTATTTACCTCCTTAGCTTCCTTTAGTCTGGAAGATTTTTATTCTTTTAGAGGCAGGGTCTCATTATGTTGTCCAGGCTTGACTCCTAGGCTCAAGTGATCCTCCTGTCTCAGCCCCTAAGTATGCTGGGATTATAAGTGTACACCACTTAGCCTGGTTTGAAATTATTTTTGAAGAATGCAGCTCCATCTTCCCTTAGAACATTTCTCACTTGAGGTTCATCTGTTGTTTCCTCAGTAGATTCAGGTTACATAGCCCCATACTACTACTAAGTGATGCTGTGTGCTTCTCAGGATAATGTATTTACAGGCACAAGTTGCCTATCTGCCTCTTATTGGTGATGTTAATTTTGATCACTGTGTGAAGGTGTAGTCCTATTTTTCCACTGTATATTTACCACATCACTCCTTG
>JAPVLO010001851.1:0-51550 GCA_027257055.1 Cephalopachus bancanus
AAGCCCAAAGTGTTATGGAAACATGTAGGGTGACAGGATTTTTGATTCAGCTAGAAAATTTTGGTTGCAAGTGTGAGACGACCTGTTTCCATCTGATCAGAAAAGATACACACTCTTGGTTGAGGTGCTACAAAAAATTTAATGATAGGGCTCATTCTTGGTAAAATACAATCTGCTGTCATTTTTTTCCCCCTGGATCTACCTCTATAGAAATGTCTACATTCCATTCTCAGTGTGGCTTTTTATCCTCATCAAGGCTCTCTTCATGCTAGCAATAACTGTAACAGCAGTTCTATATAAAACCTTCTCTACAACCCCATAGAGAAGAAAAGTAGCCTGGTTCAGAAGGTTTTCAGTAGAAATTAAGATCTGTTGGTTCTTGTTGGGTCATTTTTAAGCCACTGTTGTAGCCAGATACATAGAACATGCTATGTGAATTAGCCCAGATCTCATTATTTACCCTTGTAATCAACTACAAGATAAACCTGTTTTTTTTGTTAGTCTGTTTTGTTTTGTCCTATTGTTTATTATGAGAATAGAGAAAGTTTTGAGCAGGAAAAAACTAAAACTAAAACAATGCATATTTACTACAATAGGTGTATCTTTTTGATGTCTGATTTCCATAAGGATGCTTCTCTCCCTAAATATCTTTTTAAAAAACTGTGGTTATTACGTTCTTAAAAATTGACATGCAATTTATATACCATAAAATTTATCTTTTGAAAGTATGCACATTTTAGAATACATGCCTTGAAAATGCTCAGGGATACATAAAGTGCAATCAATAACTCTCAAAATGTAAACTCAAATTGTATCTTCCTTCAAGTTCAGGAATATTGGATGTTAATTATTTTTATTTGTTGTAGATGCATCATTCCTCAGATATGCAAGCTATTATTAAATAAGTTTAGTGACATCCAACATACCCAGGAACCATGGTAGAGAGAGAAGCTGATAATGAAAATGAGTTCATTTGTGATATTGGGGAAAATAATGCAAAGTGATTACTAGTCCATACATTGTGTCATTTCCTAATTGGAAGGATTAACAAGAATTAACTGCCCCAGAACTGGAGTGAGCCAGCTGGTGGCCAATACAGGTACCCATGGTTTTGAAATTTGGGAAGTACTTTTCATTCTGTCATTTAAAGAGCACATACTTGAAATGGGCACTAGAATCTTCCACCATAGGGATTTGTACAAAACTAATAGTTTGTTTATATTGGAAATAGGAATGCATGGACCTTGCCAAAATGAGCCAAGAGGAAGAATTTGGATAAATCAATATTGCTTCATGATATTACATTGTTTTATGGTTTCCTGAATTTTTCTCAGAGAATGAGTTATGCTGTTACTTGATAGTATAAATGCTGGGAAGAAATACGAAATTAAACCAAAAGGACTCCCATGCTATCTTGACAATAATACCCTTATTCACTAATCATTTATGTGCCAACGCATTACAGAAGCAAAGCCGAAGATATTTTCAAGACAGATTCAGCATTGAATCTGAGGACTTGTGACTTATAACATCTGGCTGTTTTCTCTGCTGCTAACTCTCATTAGCTTAACTCACTTGGATTTGATCATTACCTAGAGAAAATTCAAGTCAATGGCCAGGTGAAGGGAAGCACTTTTAATCTTCCTTTTGTTTCTAAGATGAATCTCTCCTACCCTTTCATAAATGGGAGTCATTTTTACCAATTGCATCAGGGAGTGCATGAAGAAATTTTTTTTTTTATGAGGGTATACAGGGTCTAAGTAATCAAACCTATTGTGGACTCCCATATCCCATATTATTTCTTACTAGAGTTCTTTGCTTGCTCTCATTAACTTCATCTCACAATCACAAAATCTGCTTTTTTCAAGCTTTCAAGCCTGCAGATTATCAACTCACAGGAATTCTGAGAGATAATTTAATATTTTTTTCATCTTTTTATGTGAGTCAGTTTCAAGTATATTTTATTTTTCTCTAATAGTAGACCATTTTGATGGCTGCTAACAGTTAGCCACTCTGAAATTTATCTACTGTGTTCCCTAATCCTGTAGCCTTGCTGGGCACAAATCCTGAATTCTCATCATAGGCCTGGTGGTAGTTTAACCAATTTATTCATTACCATATAACAAAGAATTTCTAAATTTCTCTTTTCTCAACTTGGTTTGAATAATTATAAAATTTTTAGATTGGTTACTTCATTCTCTTGGTAGCAATTTTTCATAAGTATCTTTTACTTGCAATTGACAAAAAGTCAACATCGATATACATTAATATACACACATATAGCCCAAATAAATTGTTGGCTGAGTTCATATAACTGGTAGAATTAACCTTTCTTGTAGTTTGATCCAGAGGTCCATGATGGAATGAGGGCACTGTCTCCATCTCCATCTCCATCTCCATCTCCATCTCCATCTCCATCTCCATCTCCATCTCCATCTCACTTGTCTGTGTGCTCTAACTTTATCTGTGTGTTGGCCTCGTTCTTAGGGTAGTTCTGCTGGTAGAAACAGTAACTGTAGCAGTTTCAGACATTATCTCTGCACACCATATCAGAGCAAGAATGTACAGTTAATCAGACTTCCAGAAGAAGTCTTGATTAACTCTGATTGAGATGACTTACATGAAAATCTTGAATTATCACTGTAAATTGAGTGATAGAGCACAATAATTGGTTTAGTTTGGGTTATGAAGTTTTCCACTGAAACTGCAAATGAAGAAAATTTTCCTGAAAACTTCAATTCGACAAATTGTTTACTGGGTGTTTTACCTCCACCCTCAAAAGTGAATGGAGCCTGAGAAACAAAACAAGAGGCATTTGTCAAATATTACCAATAAAAGCAAGCAACGTGGGCTTAGAGAGTATATGAACATTCTTCTTGACTTCTACGTGACTCATTCTTCTCCCAATATGGTTGGTGTAATTGTGCAATGTTTGTTTTTATGCTTCATTTCTACTTACAACATCAATAATCCATTAATCCATTCAGCCTTTCATACAGGAAATGGTTCATCCATCAAATATATACTCATTTCCATTGCATTCCATGACTACTGTACTTGGTGCTCATGGTGTGGGAAAGGGGTGGTTAAAATATATGTTATCTGCCTTTATACATTCATGATCAACATAAAATGTTATTTTTCCTAAATGGCATAATGATATATGTATTATCCAGTAATTAAAAAATTTAATATCCATTTGTTATAGGATCAAGGTCTATATCATTTGATAAACACTACATTTTATATCACAATTTTTTATTGACTTATATATTACCAAGGAATGTTCATTTGCTTGTTTCCAACTTTTTACTATTACAAAATGACTGCAATGAATAGTGTTATTAACAATTAGAACTTTGAAATAAATTTCTATATGTAGATGAAACAGGTGAAATGTTATATGTACTTTTGATAAATATTAATTCCAGTGTTTTCAAACAAATTGCGTATTAAAGTGCCTGTCTCTTGTTAAGCATTAGCATACATGCTAACACTGAACACAATGCAATAATTTAGTTTGTGCAAGTGCGATGAATGAAATATGTCATTATTTTAATTTTTAAATCTATGACTAATAATTATTTGTGCATTCTTTCCTATTGTTATTAGTGATTTCATTTATTCTTAGTGAATTAAATATCTGTTTCTCTTGATAGTTGTAGTAAATTGTCATTTGCTTTTTTTTTTTTTTTTTTTTTTTTTTTAATCAGTATTTTTTTATTATCGTTTTGTAGGGTACAGTTAAGGGTTAGGTGTACAATTACGTTTCATTCAGGCACCCTATTGATAAGAGGTGTTTTCCCAGTCCCAGATAGATATTAGCTACTGTTAATCCCATCCCCCCCCCATAATTTCCCAGTACCATCAGTCATTTTCTTATAGTATTACATTGGATGTTCAAGGTCCATTATATGAGTGAAAACATGTGATATTCTGATCTTTGTTTCTGTGAGAGGTCACTCAGTATTATAGACTCTAGTTCCATCCAGGTAGCTGCGAAATCCATGATTTTGTTCTTTTTCATGGCTGCGTAGTATTCCATCGTGTATATGTACCACATTTTTTTAATCCAGTCCTCTTTTGATGGGCAGCATGGTTGTTTCCAGGTTCTTGCTATTGTGAATAATGCTGCGATAAACATACGTGTACAGGTATCTTTTTTATAGAGTGATTTGTTTCTTCAGGGTATATTCCCAGTAGGGGGATTGCAGAGTCATAAGGGAAGGTCAATATTTAGAGCTTTCAGGAATCGCCACACTGCTTTCCACAGAGGTTGCACTAGCTTACACTCCCACCAACAGTGTAGAAGTGTTCCCTTTTCACCACAGCCTCTCCAGCAGTTGTTATTTTTGAGTTGTTGATAATTGCCATTCTGACGGGAGTTAGGTGATATCTCAGTGTGGTTTTGATTTGCATCTCCCTGATGATTAGTGAGGTTGAGCATTTCTTCATGTGTTTGTTGGCTGCTCGAATGTCTTCTTTTGTGAAGTGTCTGTTCATATTTTTTGCCCTTTTTAATGGGGTTGCTTGTTTTCTTTTTTTCAGTACGTTTCAGTTCCTTGTAGATCCAGGATGTTAAGCCTTTGTCAGACCTAGAGTTGGCAAATACTTTTTCCCAGTCTGTAGGCTTCTCCCTACTCTCTTGATGGTTTCTTTGGCTTTGCAGAAGCTTGTCAGTTTAATAAGGTCCCATTTGTCTATCTTCTCTTTTAAGTCCTGTGGGTTTCGGGTTTTGTACAGGAATTGGATGCCCGTTCCGATATCCATGAGAGTATTTCCTTCCTTTTCTAATGTTCTTATGGTTTGAGGTTTTACATTTAGGTCTCTGATCCATTTGGAGTTAACCTTTGTGCAGGGGGATAGATGGGGGTCCTGTTTCAATCTTCTACATGTGGTCAACCAGTTTTCCCAGCACCATTTACTGAATAGGTTCTCCTCCCCCCATTGGTAGGTGGGGGGGCTTTGTCGAAGATGATTTGGGTTGAGGAATTGAGGTTTGCTTCTGGAATCTCAATTCTGTTCCATTGATCTATATGCCTGTTCTTGTACCAATACCAAGCTGTTTTGATGATTGTAGCTTTATAGTAAAGTTTAAGTCTGGTATTGTGATACCACCTGCTTTTTTTTTTTTTGCTGAGGATTGTTCTGGCTATTCTTGGACGTTTTGTTTCCATATGAATTCCTGTGTTTTTTTTTCTAGGTCAGAGAAGAATGTTATTGGTAATTTAATGGGTATTGCATTGAATTTGTAGATTGCCTTAGGTAAGATGGACATCTTCACAATGTTGATTCTTCGATCCATGAGCATGGGATTTTTTTCCACTTGTTCATGTCAGCTTTGTTTTCTTTGAGCAGTTTTTTGTAATTTGCATTGTAAAGGTCTTTCACGTCTCTGGTTAGGAAGATGCCAAGGTATTTCTTTTTTTTTGTGGCTATTGTGAATGGAATTGTGTTTTTTTTTTGGGGTTTCTGTTTGTTTATTATTGGTGTAGAGAAATGCGATTGTCTTTTGTACATTTATTTTGTATCCTGAGACTTTCCCAAAAGGGCCTTTATCAATGTAAGGAGGCCTTTAACAGATTCTCTTGGGTTTTCAAGGTACACCATCATATCATCTGCATAGAGAGATAACTTGACTTCCTCTTTTCCTATTTGAATACCTCTGATTGCCTCCTCTTCTCTGATTGCTCTAGCCAGGACTTCCAATACTATGTTGAACAGGAGGGGAGGAGTGGGCATCCTTGTCTAGTTCCAGTTTTCGGGGGAAATTTGGGTTTCCCAAATTTTTTTCCATTTAGGAGTATGCAGGCTGTGGGTTTCTCGTAGATGGCTTTTATTATTTTGAGGTATGTTCCCCGTATGCCTAGATGTTCAAGGGTTTTTATCAAGAAGGGGTGCTGGATTTTATCAAAAGCTTTTTCTGCATCTAATGATATGATCATGTGGTTTTTGTTTTGACATCTGTTGATGTATTTAATTACATTTATGGTTTTACGAATGTTGAACCAGCCTTGCATGCCGGGAATGAAGCCTACTTGGTCATGGTGAATGATTTTTGAGATGTATTGTTGAATCCTGTTTGCTAGGATTTTGTTGAGAATTTTAGCATCCATGTTCATCAAAGATATTGGCCTGTAGTTCTCTTTCTTTGTTGGATCTTTACCTGGCTTGGGTATCAGTGTGATGTTGGCTTCATAAAATGATTTGGGGAGAGTTCCATCTTTTTCTATCGCCTGGAATACCTTCAGTAGGATTGGTATCACTCCTCCTTGAATGTTTTGTAGAATTCTGCTGGAAAGCCATCTGGACCAGGGCTTTTTTTTGTAGGAAGTTTTCTTATTACGTAGTCGATTTCCTTGATTGTAATTGGTCTATTTGGGGACTAAATTTCTTCTTGTTCCAACCTAGGTGGGTTGTGTGATGTCAGAAAGTCCTCCATTTCCTTGTGGTTTTCAAGTTTGTTTCCATACAAGTGTACATAGTAGTCTCTAATGATCTTTTGTATTTCTTCAGGGTCAGATGTGACTTCATCTTTTGTGTTTCTGATTATGCTTATTTGGTTTTTTTCTCGTTTTTTCTTGTCAGTCTAGCTAGGGGACCATCGATCTTGTTTATTCTTTCGAAGAACCAGTTTTTTGTTTCATTGTTTTTTTCAATTATCTTTTTGTCTTCTATGTCCTGGTTTTGGCTTTTATTTTGGTGATCTGGATTCTTCTGCTGAAATTAGGGTTTTTGTGGTCTTGCTTTTCCAGCTTCTTTAGGTGGCTTGTTAGATTATGAATTTCTTTTCCTTCCATTTTCTTCATGTGTGTTTGTAGGGATATAAATTCCCCTTTACTACAGCTTTCGGGGCATCCCAGAGATTTTGGTAAGATGTTTCTTCATTTTCATTTGTTTCCAGGTATTTTTGATCCCTGTTTTGATTTCGTCATTGCCCCAGGAGTTGTTTAGCATCATGCTGTTTATGTCCATGTTTTTGTGGGTTTGGGGGGACTTTGTTGGTGTCAATATTTATTTTTTTCCCACTGTGGTCCGAGAAGGTGTTTGGTAGAATTTCGGTCCTTTTAAATTTGCTTATACTTGATTTATGGCCGAGTATGTGGTCGATTTTAGAATATGTTCCATGTGGTGATGAGTAAAATGTGTATTCTGTGGTCTTTGGATGGAGTGTTCTGTAAGTATCAATTAAGTCCATTTGGTCCAAGATCTCATTGAGGTTCCGGATCTCCTTGCTGATTTTTTGTCCTGTTGATCTGTCTAGGGTTGTGAGTGGGGTATTAAAGTCCCCAGTTATGATAGTGGTAGAGTCAATATCTTTCTTTAGTTTTCCAAGAAGTTGCTTTAAAAAGGGTTTGGGTGCACCTATGTTGGTGCATATATGTTTAGGATAGATATTTCTTGTTGATGGATTAAACCCTTTTTATCATTATGTAGTGACCTTCTGTATCTTTTTTGATTTTTAATAGTTTGAAGGTATTTTGTCTGAAATTAAGATGGCTACTCCTCCTTTCTTTTGTATTCCGTTCGCCTGAAAGACTGTTTCCCATCCTCTTACCTTGAGTCTGGGGGTGTCCTTTCTAGTGGGGTGAGTCTCTTGAAGGCAATAGATTGTTGCCTGATGATATTTTATCCATCTTGCCAATCTATGTCTTTTCAGGGGTGCATTTAGTCCGTTCACATTTAGGCTAATAATTGAAATGCAAGAGTTGACCCCTGTCATAAGGTTTTACAGATTTGTTACTGTTTTTTGTTGTCTTTCTTTGGGTTTTGGAGTTGGTTCAGGTGTGTTTTTTAATCTTTTGCCTGTACTCTTGTGAAGAATGCTGATGTTCTTTTTTCTTTTTCTTCTGTGTTCAGTACTTTCTTGAGTGTTTCTTGTAGCGGTGGTCTGGTGGCAGCGTAGGTTCTTAGGGATTGGATGTCTGGGAAAAAATTTTTAAATTTTCCCTCACTAATGAAGCTTAGTTTAGCTGGGTAGTTATTCTTGGTTGAAATTGTTTCTCTTTTAGTACTTTGAAGATAGGGGTCCAGGCTCTCCTGGCCTGAAGGGTTTTTGTGGATAAATCTGCTGCTATTCGGATTGGTTTTCCTTGGTAGGTAGTCTGGGCCCTTTTTTTCTTGCTGCTTTAGGATTTTTCCTTTCATACTACTTTGTTTAGGCGAATTATTATTGTCTGGGAGTTGGTCTTTCGTTTTTTTCTTGCAGGGGTTCTCTGAATCTCTTGTGTTTGAATTTTTTTATCTTTACTGAGATGAGGGGAAATTTTCTTTAATGATTTCATGAATTTTGTTCCAGTGTGGCTTCTGTTTCTCTTTTTCCTCAGGAAGCCCAATTATTCTCATTTGGTCTCTTGAAGTGATCGTTCATCTTTGCAGGTTTTGTTCTGTCTTTTTGAGCTTCTTTTCTATGCTTTTGACAGTTTTGGGGTTTGTTCTGTGTTTTGGTCTTCGAGCTCTGAGATTCTTTCTTCTGCTTGGCTGATTCTGCTTTCCATGCTTATTAGTCTGTTGTTCATTTCCATCACAGTATTCTTTACTGCTGTCATTTCTGACAACAGCTCCTTCCCATTTTCCCCTTGTCTCTCCTCAATTTTTTTAATTCTCTCCATTAATGTTTTGATGTCTGGGTTTGTTTCATGTCCAGTCATTCTGGGGAGTCTTCATTGTCTGTGTTCCAGAATCTGTTTTTTCATTGTCTGATCTCCCAGGGGTCTGTGTAAGCCCCATATTCTTCTTTTGGTTTTTCTTCATTTGTGCGGTTTTTCCACTTCCCTACTTCTTCCTTCCCTCCACGTCACCGTCTTCTTTAAATTTTTTTTTTCAGGGTAAAGGGACTGGTTTTACTTCTGTTCATTCAATCTCCCACTCTTTATGTATGTCGTCTTACTTTGTTCAATTTTGAAGTTGCACTGTAGGTTGGAAGTGGTCCTTTTTGCAGTTTTGAGATGTATTTAAGGGGAGAGCTTGATTCAAAATCTGTCTGCAGGTCCCGCTGTTCGCTGACAGGCGTGTGGATAATGTGGAACCCACTTCCCCCTGCCCTGGAGTCTGTCCGTGCAGTGGGGCTGTAGGTTTACTCCCCGTAATAAAATGTGGTTAGCAGGGGGGGGAGAATGGAGCAGATAGTGGGGTTTAAGAGGGGGGTGGAGAGATAGAGAAGTAAGGGAGGAAACTAACGAGTGTGCCAACAAATAGGAGAGAGGTCTATACTGAAACAGCTAAAAAAAGATGACCACAGCTACAGTCGAACCAACTCTCATACAACCACAAATAAAACATTTGTGATGCTAGCATACTGGCTATCCAACCACCTTATTGGGTGTTGTTCCTCTATACAAAGACATGGTTTACAGACAGAAGAAAAGAGAAGAAAAGGAAAAGGAAAAGAGAAAAAAGGGGAACAAATGTAGGAATAGAATTAAGTCATTAAACTAATAGAATCAATGAAGCACACTCTGAGACCTTTCGTTTAAGTCCAATTCCTGTCAGGTCTGATTTGTAGTTTTTTTTTCAAGCCGGTGAATAATTTGCAGTTAAATCAATTGCCCCCGATATGTTGTGAAACAGCTCAGGGCAGCTTTCCTTCAGAAGTTTGGGCTATGTCTTAATCAGGCTTATTTCTCCCGTTTCGGTGTTGTTACCTTGAGTCGCCAGCAGGTGGTGCTATCTCATCTGCTCGCCCCCGAGGGGGTAGGGCCCGGGCAGGAACAAGATGGCTGCCTGCCTCCGAGCAGGCAACAGAAGCCCCACGCGAGCCAGCAGTACAATCTCAGACACAGGAGATCTGGCAGAAATTCCTGCAGATCTTCTTTTAAGCCGATCCGTGTGGATCTCCTCTCAGCCGGTCGTGATGAGCTGGGGGGCCGAGCGCCGGGGGGCCGGGGGCGCCGGGGCGCCGGGAGGCCGGGGCGCCGGGAGCGCCCGGGGCGCCGGGGGCGCCGGGCGCCGGGGGCGCCGGGGCGCCCGGGGGCGCCGGGGCGGGAGGCGGGGAGCGCCGGGGGGGGGCGGGGAGCGCCGGGGGGGGAGGCGGGGGGCGCCGGGGGGGAGGCGGGGAGCGCCGGGGGGGGAGGCGGGGAGCGCCGGGGGGGGAGGCGGGGGGCGCCGGGGGGGGAGGCGGGAGCCCGGGGCGGGGGCGGGGAGCGCCGGGGGGGAGGCGGGGAGCCGTCATTTGCTTTTTATTTATAGAAACTTTCTGTGTATTTATGGTATTAGAGCTTTCATGTTAGCTGTAGCACAATGCTATTCTTTTACTTATACTTCCTCTTTAGTGTTTTTTGTTAAATTTTCTCATTTTACAGGAGATATTTTGAAGTTTTTCAGGTAAATTTACTTTTTTAAATGGGAAAGGGAATGTGCATATTGACTAAGGATGACTTCTCATAGAAGCTGGGGGAAAAGGTATGACTTCACACCCATATTAAAAAATTACCTGAGAAAATCACCTGGATAGAAGGAAGTAATTTAATCTGATTAAAGGATTAAAAGTGACATTTTATCTATCATATTGTTCCTTAACTAATTCTTCAGTAAATAAATTAATGGAAAATTGATGAGTAAATGGCTATGAGGTCAATTTTATTGCTCTATGAGCTAAGAAATTGCAAAGTTGGTTATCAGCTTTATGGAAAAATATGAAGTAGATGTGGATCTTAAGAACTGATTTATCAACTGAAGTACACTTTACTTCTTTAAGAGAAATGCAATTTTTCTGAGTGAGTCATTGAAGGCTTGTTTAACTTGCTTATTCCTCAGGGTATATATGAAAGGATTCAACATAGGTGATATGGAAGAAATAAGCACTGACACGCCTTTGTTAATGTTTACCTCTTCTTTTGCAGATGGCTTGACATAGATGAAGATGCAGCTGCCATAGGTGATGGAAACCACAATCATGTGTGAAGAACAGGTAGAAAAGGCTTTTTTCTTTTGTTGAACAGAAGGAAATTTTAGAATTGTCCTTATGATATATATGTAAGAGAGAGCAACACATATAAGAGTGATGATGAAAGTCAACACGGCAGAGGCTATAACCATCTGCTCAATTAACCATGTGTCTGAACATGCTATTTTTAGGATAGGAGATGCATCACAGCCAAAATGATCAATGACATTAGAGTCACAGAATTCTAGATAAAAACCTAAGCTGAGTGGTGGGAGGATAATCAGAAATGCTGCCATCCAACAACAAATAACCATTATTCTGCACACTTTGTTGCTTATGACTGTCATATAATGCAAGGGTTTGCAGATGGCCATGTAGCGATCATACGACATGATAGCCAATAGAAAAAATTCAGTTACACCAAAGAGATCTGTAAAAAGTAGTTGAATGGCACATGCATTATAGGTAATAGTTCTGTCCCCAGTTGATAGGCTGTATAAGAATCTTGGAACACAGGCAGTTGTAAATGAGATTTCTAAGAAAGAGAAATTTTGGAGGAAAAAATACATGGGTGTTTTCAGGTGGGAATCCACCATGGTGAGGGTGATGATGGTCAGATTTCCTGTTATATTCAACATGTAGGTGATAAGTAGAAACATGAAAAGTAAAATCTGCAACTGAGGATCGTCTGTCAGTCCCAGAAGGATGAATGTTGTTATTGCTGTGCGGTTTCTCATTTTTAACTTCCGGATTTTGCCAAACCTACATGTCAATGTCAGAGAAACCTGAACAGCAGAATTAAATAATAAAATCAGCTAATGATTAACTCTTGTGCATAGTCCATTCATACAACATCCATGGGTTTTACTTGTTTACCTGAAGAATTTTATAGTGAGGATATGCACACACACATGCAAACTCACACATATGCACATTCCCATATATTAGTACATTTTTTAGTGAGTTGATCAGTTAGCTACTCAGATGAGAACAAGTTATACAACGTGGAGAAAAGTTAAGACAAAAGTTGCTGAATATCCTCACAAAGACATAGTATTCTTTTCTTTCTCATTTCCCTCAGATTCACAGTCTTTGCTTCTATTTCTACAGTATGCATTTGTCTCTCATCTGTTACCATCTGGCTTTTCAACTCATCAGATTTTAAAAAGTGCTCCTTTAAGTGTCTTTCAATGACTTAACTCAGTATAATCATAATAATAACAAACACAAATCTTTTGCCATGCCCCAGGTACTGTTTTAAGTATATTGCCTGTGTAAGTAATATAATCCTTAGGAAAATCTGTAAAGTAGGGAGATATATTATGCCCTCTTGAAAAATGGGAAAGCTGGGGAACAGAGAGGTAAAGTACGTGGCCATGGTTTCCTAGAAAATAAGTGGCCAGAAAGAGGAACTTGAGTCCCTAGTCTTAACAACTACTTGTTGGTGCCCATTTACCTTAATGTTTTCGAATCCCAAGACAGTATTTCTCTTGGTAACTGAAACCAAGGTAGGGGTACTATGCCGTTTATCATCTAAATCAAGATGTTTGAAGCCAAGGGGGCAGTATTAGTAATTATGCTGACACTGCTGGTGTAAATAGGACTACTGAGGACAAAAACTAAATGTGTGCCATACTACATGC
This sequence comes from Cephalopachus bancanus, assembly GCA_027257055.1. Taxonomy (NCBI): domain Eukaryota; kingdom Metazoa; phylum Chordata; class Mammalia; order Primates; family Tarsiidae; genus Cephalopachus; species Cephalopachus bancanus. The sequence goes on from JAPVLO010001851.1 coordinate 12,529, forward strand.
AAATACTTACACAATTCACATGTAATATCAGGGCTGATGGAAATTAAAAGGTGCCGAAGTGCAACTGACTAATTTCCCCTATTTTATTAATCTTTCTTTTTATATTTATCCCTCAATATTTGCTCAATATTTATTTCAGTGAAAAACTGTAGACTTGAGCCTCTATTATTCTGGGTTAAGATCAATAACTAGGTGAAAATTATTTTTTATGTATCCTCAGTTATATATCTAGATATTCACAGGTTTCTAATTTGTAAGCACTGTCTTCAGAGTTCCAGATTTTCTTACCTTTACTAAATGTAAAAGAGATCTCCTAAAAATAAGGCATTTTCATATGGTTTTAGAACATTTCTCTCAGAAAGCTTGGATGCAGGTACTACCAGAACCATGAATAATGTCTTTCTCATTTTTGTCTAATCAAGTAAGCACTGCCTCCTGCAAGATAAACTCACTATACTGAGCGAAATCTCTATGGTAGAGAAACATTGTTACAGAGCAGGGATCCCTAATTTAGGCCAAGGGGAGATAATGCTTGATAGGAAGCTAATGCCCTTTTGGGCAAAGCATTGTCACCAGAACATGATTCTATAGCTCACATTGAGAAACTTTGTCCTGTTTTCTTTTTTACTATCTCGGTTCCCCACCCCTTAATTCTCTTGGAATTGTATTCAACTTTATTCAGGTCATAAGGCTACCTTTTATCTGCAGTCATTAATGTTTTGCTTTACTTGAATTCAGTCTTGCATAAATATTATTATTGAACAATCCCATCCTATTCATATGGATGAAATCCTGCTTTGACTATTGAATTTCAGAAAGTATTTTAATTTTTCAAGAGATCAGAAGTGACAATAAAATCTCCAGTCAATATTTCAGTCTGCTGCTATTGTGTGTACATTCACATTTTAAACTTTTTGTTTATATCTGTGTTTGTGGTTAATTTTATTTATGAATATTCCCCACCTAGAGCTAGTAATAATTTCTATGATCATCAATCTAGAAAAAAAATTCACAAATGATTGTAGGCTCTTTCCATCAAATGCTAACAATAGCATTCAACATATTGATTATGAACCTAGCACTTTGTTTAAATAGAGAAATAAATCATTACACTTCCCACTCACCTCTCTTTTACTGCCAGTGTATATGCATACATACATTGAAAATAACTGAATCAGCAAATGTGTTCATACTTACCCATTATCAGTAAGTTAGTTCATGACATCTGTTGACAGTTATTTGCAGATGTTTATAATAAGACTGAGTTGAACAGGAATATTCCAGTGGAGACATGTGAAGAATAAGTCTTCACAAACAGAAAAGTTCCTGGAAATGCCTAGAGCCCTTCTTCACATAACTTTTTTTATGAGAAGACTTTTGTCATTTTAAACTAAGAAAATATATTCTTGTTCTCTTGGTAGCTAAAATAAAGGGATACCTAGTGCAAAGTGTTGGGGATACCATGGATTATTGGGTGATGAGGGACAGTTGATCTTCTGACTTACTGGTCAGGAAAACATATTTGGCCCTAAATATAACTAGTTGATTTATATACTCCATCTATAACGGAAGTCAAAAGAGTTAATAAACCAAAAGAGTCCTTGGAGTTCAGGTTTAAAAGTCACTAAGGACTCTTCACTATAATCAGTTTTGGCAATCATCCTCACACAGGCAACAATGGGGATAGAGACCCTAGGGACAAGAAAATGCAATAACATTAGACATATTGATGGTGCTGGACAATATTAGTCAAACAATAAGATGTTTGTTGCTTTTCTTGTATCGTTTAAGGCAATGAAACTTATATAAGAATACTTTTTCCACTTATTAAGAGTAACTCCTGGATACTATAAAAATATGAAAATAATAATAAAAAAAGGACACATAGATAACTACTTCTGGATACCATAAAACTATGAAGATAATAAGGAAAAAATGGACACATAGATAACTACTCAAATATAAGCATATAACTAAATCTGCAAAAACTGTTGCACTCTACCATTTCATTCAAGCTGTTGTAGTGGTCTTTTTTTTTTTTTTTTGAGTTGAGGTTTTTTTTGAGTTGAGTTGCCCAGACTGGAGTGCAGTGGCACACTCACGGCCACCGCAGCGTCGACCTACTGGGCTCCAGAGATCCTTCTGCTTCAACCTTCCAAGTAGCTGGAACTACAGGCACGTGCTACCACGCCCAGCTAATTTTTTTATTTATTGTGGAGACGAGGTCTCTCCAAGTTGCCCAGGTTGGTCTCAAACTTTTGGGCTCAGGCAGTGCACTCACCTCGGACTCCCAAAGTGCTGGGATTATAGGCTGAGACACCAAGCCCGACCTGTAGTGGTCTTTAATGACCACTTTCTTAAAATTTTAGAGTTGTAGACTGCATGTGAGGATTTGTTACATAAGTAAATTGTGCGCAAGTGAGGGCTTCTGGTAGGCCCAACGTCCCCCTGGTGGTGGACATGGTACCCAATGGGTAGTTGTGTGCCCCTTGGCCCCCTCGCTGCTTTTCTCCTTTAGCAATGCTTAGCTTTGTTGGTCTTGTCTTTGTGCTCATGTGTCCAATGTTTTAGGCCCGCTTATGATTGAAAACATGCAGTATTCAGTTCTTCGTTTCTGTAATAGATCACTTAGAATGATGGTCTCCAGCTGTACCCATGTTGCTGCAGAGGACTTGATTTTGTTCTTTTTGGTAGTGCAGGTTTTCATGTGTATATGTAACACATTTTCCTTATCCAGTACACTTTTGTTGGACATTTGGGTTGGTTCCATGTTTTTGCTATTTTTGAACAGTGCTACAATAAATACATGTGTGTAAATATCTTTTTGGTAGAGAAATTTATATTTCTCTGGGTATTCTTCCAGAAGTGAGATTACTGGCTTGTAAGGTAGCTCAATTTTTAGTTCTTTGAGAGAGCACCTCACTGCTTTCCACAAAGGTTGAATAAGCTTACAATCTCACCAACACTGCAGAAGTGTTCCCTTTCTTTGCAGCCTTGCCACCTATTATTTTTTTGACTTCTTAATGATAGCCATCCTGACCAGTGTGAGATAGTATTTCTTGTAGTTTTGATTTGCGTTTCTCTGATGATTAGTGAAGCTAAGCACTTTTCCATATATTTTCTGGCTGCTTATATGTCTTCCTTTGAGATGTGTCTATTCATATTCTTTGCCTCTTTTTTTAAAAAATACTTTATTAAAAAATTTTATTTTAAAGATGTGGGGTACAATTCAGGGTTAGGTGTACAAATGTTCATAATGCAGGTACCCTTGTTGATGAGGTGTGCCCATCCCTCTTCTAGCAGTTTCCCTCAACTGCCAATCCCATTCCCCATCCGCTGGCAGTTTCCCAATACTGCCAATCCCCTTTTAATAGTGTTATGATCATTGTTCTGAAATAGGGTCCGAGCGCTTAATTCACAGACTTCAACATCAGAAGTTTAAATTATAAAAAGGAGAGGTTTTTATTAAGCCAAGAGCCGGGCCGGTGGCCACTTGCCTGCTGGACATAACAGTCCCACAGCAAGAGACCCTGATTAGCTGAAGGGACTTGCTTAAGAAAGGCTAAACCACATTAAGACTTTTCAAGTGGGCTAAACCGCAACATCCTGGAGGCCTAGGTACCTTTCAAGCAATGCAAGCGTGGTTCACAGAAGCAAAAAAAAAAAGCTGTTAGACAGTTTAACCTAGCCAGCAAGTGCTGTTGCCAGTTTCCAGGAGGGAACCTTTTAACTGTGCAAAGGCTGAGTACGTGTTTAGCCTAATTTTTGACATTGTAGATGTTTTTTAAAAGCCCCCTTCCACATTCCCCCCTTTCAGTTGTTCCTGGAGTCAAATCATTGACTCTTTATATAGGGGACTATATTGAGTTCTGAGGACCATTAATTTTATTGATGACACACTATTTTTAATATAACAAAGGAGGCTTTTAATTAAGCAAGGCCCTACTGTTATACCTATTAGGAGCAGGAGGAGAGGTCCCGCCACTGCCGAGATCAGGGTTGTGAGCCAGGGGGACCAAGAGAAGAAGGACTGATACCAATTTCCTGAGGCTTGTCTTTGCAGCTCTCTCTTTGTTTTAGATTGTCTCTTACCAGGGCAAGATTGTCTCAGATGACCCCGGATTGGTTTGTATAGAAACAGCGCGCTTTCCCCAGGGCCATGCATAGCCCTCCCTGCTTTATGAAGAGGAGATCAAGTCCCCTCCTGTTTTGGAGCACAACCTCGGCTAAGGAATTGACTTGCTGTTTTAGGTGGGATATGCTCGACTCCAGGAGTCCTAGGTCCTTATCAATATGTTTACTTAGCTCTTGGAGGTTTTGGTCCCCAACAACCAGAGAAGCTGTACTTATTGCTGTGAATCCTGCAATTTATAGGCTAATGAGGAGTGGCACTAATATGGGGACCCACATGGATCGCCCAAGGCCTGAGAGTCCAAGGTGTTCTCGTCCCTCCGTTCCTTCATAGATCTATACCTGGGGTAGTATATGCACTACGACACAGATTTCTGTGGTGTCCCTGAAATATTTTAAAGCAATACAGGGTGTTATACCTTGCGTACAAGCAAACCAGGTGGTGGGGGTGCAACAGCCATGTGGAGGTCTTTAGAGGTTTTTGGATTGGGGATACTTATTACAGAGGTGGTATAACACAGCATTTGGTAGGGAGAATTACTGATATTATAAGAGGGAGAATAAAGGCAAGATCCAAGTCCTGGAAGATCTCCCAGAGTAAGGGCTGAGTTCTGTCCCCAGGGACATAGTCTTAAGGACTGAGTTGTAGTGAGATTAAGAAGGCGTACATGCTTTTCAGTGTTGCCTATTGAGGAGTTCACTGCAATTCCTATGTAGTAAGGGGGTCGAGGGTCTAGGCATAGCCAACAGTCTCTTGTTACTTCAGGACGAGTAGCATTTGCAAATTGGTAAACAGCGGATGGCATAGGGAGGAAATGATTTTCATTTCCGGGCGCTAATGCGGTGCATAGGGGAGCAGGATCTGCCCCCGAAATTGTAGGGTAGGTAGAACCAGACGCCTGGGGTGGTTGGGTTGGGGGGCGTTCAGAAGGTTCAGGTTTTTGGAGAATCAAGTTGTTGTTGGGGCCCATAGGATTTAGGAAGTGGGGGATGGCCTGCCTTTGAATAGTAAATAGCATGCCAGGATCGGGTCTTTCAGCATACATTCTGAGTCCCCACGTTTTACCTGTTTCCCATACTGGCAGATGCTGAGGGCATCCCAAAGTATTATAGTGAGTTTAAGTGGGTTGCATGTTTGTATTTGGCTACATTGGGAAGCAGGCTTTTTTCTATGTAGGCTTATGTGGGGGTCTCGGTTTTTCCAAGGAGCAATAGTTTCGCACCCCCATGCAGCACAGTGGTATTGTCCTGCTTTGTGGCAAGGGGCTGGTCCCGACGCTGGGCAACCATAAAAACCAACAGATTTAAGTCCTTTATCATAAGCTATGGTGCCGCACTCATCAGTGTGTATGCCCCTAAGGGTTAGACCTGGCCATAATTTACAAAGGTCAAAATTAAAGACAGGCTGCCTGCTTCCTCTGTAGGTGGCAATTATGGTCCCAGTGACAGTATTTCTCAGTTCCCAGGAATAGTTCCCTGGAGTATAGGGATTACGCAGTTTAGGCCAATAGACCTCAAGCTGGGGAAAGTATGCAATGAATATGATTAAGATACCGGGGACAGCAAAAGTCTTATCTTTAGAGGATTTTCTCCAGTAGCTGGTTTGATGACTTTCCATGTTTCTGGGGGCGTGTTGGTGGCTGCCTTTACTTGTGAATGATGAATCCAGGGGCGGACACTGCTGACTTTGATGGCCGTAGGAGTCATAAGGATTACTATGTGGGGTCCTTTCCACCTTGAAGTGAGAGCCTCAGCTTTGTGCCGTTTTATCCAGACCTGGTCACCAGACTGGAACGGGTGTGGATGTTCTGGAACCGGTTTCTGGAAGGCTGCCTGCACAGTCTCAGTGACAGCTTGCTGAACTCTTTGAAGAGCCTGCAGTGACTGAAGCAAATTATGGTTAGACAGTTTTAGTGCTTTTTCCCGTCCAATTTTTGGCAGTAACGGTGGGGGCCGTCCAAACAGAATTTAGAAGGGGGTCAGACCCTTGATGTAGGGGGTACACCTGGCCCTTAAGAAGGCATAGGGAAGGAGTGTTACCCAACCTTCACTGGTCTCCAGAGTTAATTTGATTAAAGTCTCCTTAAGCGTCTGATTCATTCTCTCTACCTGTCCTGAACTCTGGGGATGATAAGCACAATGTAAGTTCCAATTTATCCCCAATGTTTTTGCAATACCTTCAGTAAGTTTAGAAATAAATGCTGGGCCATTATCTGAGCCTACTGAGATAGGTAGACCATATCTTGGTATGATGTTGTTTAAGAGTTTCTTTACTGTTACAGAAGCAGTTTCAGTTTTTGTAGGAAATGTCTCGTCCCATCCCGAGAAGGTGTCTACCAAGACCAATAGGTATTTATATCCATATTGCCCAGGTTTGACTTTTGTAAAGTCTATTTCCCAATGTCTCCCGGGGGTTAGGCCCCTATCTCAGACCCCTTGGGTGGATACACTGACCTTAGCATTATTAATCTGCTGGCATGACACGCAGCCTTGAATGAGCTCCTGGGCAAGCTGGTCCAGATGAGGGAGATAGAATTTTTTATAAGTTTGGTTAGTTTTGTCCTTTCTAAATGAGTACCTTCATGGAGCTGCCTTAGGATTTGTTGTCCCAGGACTCGAGGGAGGAAGGTTCTGCCATCCTGAAGTTGAAGCCATTCGTCTGGGTTCGAGGTTGTCTGCAATTTCTGTGCAGCAAGGGGGTCCTCTTCTGTATATTTTGGTGTCTCACATAGAACCAGAAGAGGCAGCACCAGCAGGCCGGTGGTTCTGCAGTAAGCAGCTTTTCTGGTTGCTTGATCTGCTTTCTATTTCTTTTTTTTTTTTGAGTTGGAGTCTCACTCTGTCGCCCAGACTGGAGTGCAGTGGCCGCTCCCAGCCACCGCAGCCTCGACCTGCTGGGCTCTCGCGATCCTTCCGCCTCAGCTTTCCGAGTAGCCGGAATTACAGGCGTGCACTACCACGCCCGGCTGATTTTTTGATTTATTGTAGAGATGAGGTCTCGCTGCCCAGGTGGGTCTCAAACCCGCGGGTTCAGGCAGTCCACTCACTTCAGCCTCCCAAAGGCGGGGAATTACAGGCTGAGCTACCGAGCCTGGCCTTTTCTATTTCTTATTGCCTCTTTTGAGTTCCCTTTTTGGTGGCCTGGGCAATGGATGATGGCCACCTGTTTGAGGGCCCATATTGCTGCCAGGAGATCTAAGACCTCCACTTTATTTTTTATAGTTCTCCCCTCTGCGGTGAGCAATCCCTGTTTTCTGTAAATTGTTCCATGAACATGTGCAGTTGCAAATGCGTACCTGCTGTCAGTGTAGATGTTGACAACTTTTCCTTCACCTGCTTTCAGGGCCTCAGTTAGGGCAATCGGTTCTGCTTTTTGGGCTGATGTTTCTTGCAGAAGAGGCTCAGCCCAAATAGTTCCCTGTAGAGTGACCACTGCTGCCCCTGCGTACCTTACTCCATTCTGGATGAAACTGCTGCCATCCGAGAAAAGCGTCAGGCCAGGGTTTGTTCTCGGGAAATCGGTTAGGTCCCAGCGCAGCTTCTGGAACTCAGTTGTTTCATAACAACAATGCGGTGGGCCCGTGGGACTTTCCTCCGGTAGTAAAGTTGCGGGGTTCAAGCTGGGGGCCTGCTGGGACTTGACGCGGGGTTGATCTAAAAGCAGCGCTTGATAATGAGTTATTTGGGCATTTGACATCCATCTGTCAGGGGCCCCTTGGAGTAAAGACTCCACTGCATGTGTGGCCATGACAGTCAGATTCTGCCCCCATGTTAGTTTGTCTGAGTCCTTTATTAACTTGGCAACGGCTGCTATAACCCGCAGGCAAGGCGGCCGGCCCGAGGCTACCAGGTCTAGTTTTTTTGACAGGTAGGTGACTGGCCTGTTTCATGGGCCAAGCTTTTGGGTTAGGACCCCTCGGGCGATGCCTCATCTTTCATCCACATAAAGGTGGAAAGATTTTTTAATATCTGGCAAGGCCAGGGCCGGAGCTGAGACCAGGGCAGTTTTAAGAACTTGGAAAGTTTTGTCCCCCTCTGGTGTCTATTTAAAATTAGCCTCTGGTCCCCTGGTTATTTCGTAGAGGGGTTTTGCGAGTTCAGCAAACTTAGGGATTCATAGTTGGCAGTATCCTACAGCTCCCAAGAATTCCCGGACCTGCCTTTTGCTTCCTGGGGCCAGGATGCCTGCTATAGCCCGAATGCACTGGGCAGTTGAGGATTTTTTACCTCCCTTTAGGTTATACCCAGGGTATGTGGCTACAGTAACACAGAGCTGAGCCTTTTTTACTGACACCCTATACCCCAGAGTCTGAAGTTCTCTAAGAGGTGCCTGGTGGCACGCAGGCACTCACCTTCTGATGTGGCTGTGATTAACAGATCATCTACATACTGTAGCACAGTCGCTTCAGGGTGCTGTTGCAGGAAAGCTCGGAGGTCTCGGTGGAGAGCTTTATTGAACAGCGTGGGAGAGTTTTAAAATCCTTGTGGGAGTCTTATCCAGGTTAACTGGCCATTTCCCCCTTTTTCAGGATCTGTCCATTCAAAGGCAAACAAGGGTTGGCTCTGCTTAGCCAATGGGATGCTGAAGAAGGCATCCTTAAGGTCCAGGACAGTGTATATCTGCCTCTCTGGAGTTAACCCCCCTGAGGAGGGTGTACAGGTTGGGGACTGTGGGATGGATATCCTGCACTCGCCTGTTGACCTCCCTGAGGTCCTGGACAGGACGGTAATCTCCTGTGCCTGTCTTTTTGACGGGAAGAAGCGGGATGTTCCAGGATGAGTGGCACAGCACAAGGATTTTAGCTTCCCGGAGATGCTGGATGTGGATTGCTATGCCTTTCCGTGCCTCTGGGGATATAGGGTACTGTTTTACCCTAATGGGCACTGCCTGACTTTTGAGATGTACAACGACTGGTGGTTGATGGGATGCCAGCCCAGGGGAGTTCAATTTGGTCCAGACTTGGGGAAACTCATTCTGCAGCTGGGCCAACAGTATGGCGTTTGAAGAGCCAAGAGGGGCCCCACCTTCTGTTAACACGTATTCCTCACTTAGGGGAACAGTAACAAGAATTTCTGATGCTCCAGGTGGGTTTAGGCTTACTGCTGCTGTGGTTTCCTCAAAACTATGTTGGCCTTAAGCTTGTGTAAGAGGTCACGTCCCAGGAGCGGGTATGGGCAGTCTGGCATTACTAGGAATGAATGTGTTTACTTCCCCTTTTCCCAAATTTATTGTTCTTTCAGTGGTCCAGGGGCATTATTGAGTCCCAGTTGCCCCCTGGACCAAGGAATGCTTATTCTGAAGCAGGCCGTTGTACTTTTGGAGAACCGAATACTCAGCCCCCGTGTCCACTAAGAAGTAGACAGGGCTTCCCCCACTGTAAGTTTCACCCTGGGCTCCGGGGGGAATTGACAGAGCCCCGGCTCCATCAGTCAGTTTGTAATTGAAGCATAGGAGTAGATTCTGATGGGCAACCCCAGAGGGCACTCTTGTGGTTGGGGTGGCCTGTCTGGGCAGTCTTTTACCCAGTGCCCAATTTTTACAGTAGGTGCATTGATTTTTTGCTAGTGGAGTTTTTCACCTGGTGCCGGTTCCTCTTTTCCCTGTTGGCTGCTTGGGTTTAACTTCCTGTAAGGCTGCTGCTACTACTTTGGCCATCTTTTTGGTTTGTTGGTCTTCAAGCGAGTCCCTGTTATTATAGACCTTCTGGGCTACCTCAGTTAATTCTGATAAACTTTTCCCTTTAAATCCTTCAATTTTCTGCAATTTCTTTCTTATATCAGGGGCCGACTGGGAGACAAAGGCTATAACTAAAGCCCTCTGATTTTCTGGAGCCTCTGGGTCTATGGGAGTATATGTCTGATAGGCCTCCATAAGGCATTCCAGAAAAACTGTGGGAGATTCCTGTGGGCCCTGAGTTACCTCACTTACCTTAGATAAATTTGTGGGCTGCCTGGCGGCGACCTGGAAATCCCCCATTAGAGTCCGGCGATAGGGGGTGAGACACTCCCTACTGTGATTGGTGTTCGGGTTCCAATTAGGCCTCTCAGCGGGAAAGACATGGTCCACACGGTCCTGCTCTGCTGGTCTGCCATCCGGTCCGAGGACTAATTTCCTTGCCTCCTGAAGGATTTGTTCTCTTTCCTCTGCAGTAAAAAGGGCTTGGAGGAGCTGTTGGCAGTCATCCCAAGTGGGCTGGTGGGTGAAGAAAGTAGTTTCTAAAAGGCCTATGAGGCTCTGAGGTTTTTTGGAGAACACCGGATTGTTTTGTTTCCAATTGTAAAGATCACTAGTAGAGAAAGGGACATAAACCATAAAGGGCTGGCCTCCTGAACCTCCTGTGTCTGGTCCCAGGGCCTGTCTCAGGGAAGGACTGTTCTGAGTTCCCCGAAGATGAGTCGGGGCTAGTCGGTTTGTCGGAGGTGGTTGGGCCCTAGGAAGACACATGGGGAAGAAGGGGATAAAGGGGCTGATATGAGGACCCACTCCTGGTGAGTGATGGGCTGAAAACCTTGGGGGCCCTCCGCTCCCACTCAGATGTAGAGTAGGGAGGGGTAATTTCATCATCCTCTGGTGGGCTCTGGAGGACTGGAGGTTTGGCTTTTGGAGTTTCCTGTAGGGCTAAAACACAAGAAGAATTAGCTCTCTTTTCAGCTTTCTTCATCCATGGTGGCTGCTGCATTATCAGGAGGTACCAGGTAGTGATGCATGGGATCTGGTCCGAGTGGCATTGATAGACAAACTGTCAGACCTTCCCCACTATGGCAGGGTTGAAGGTCCCCTCTGGCGGCCAGCTGCAATCAGAAAATGTGGGCCATTCGAGGGAACAAAAGGTGGTTAGGTTTTCTTGGTTTACCTGATAACCTGACTGCTGTGCCGTTCCTTGGAAATCCTTGAAGTGGCACAAAACCAGTTGCAGAGGGGTGTCAGGCTTAGAGCACTGCTGCCTCATAATGTTGATAGCAATGACAGACACAACAGTGACTAACACTGAACAAATAAAGACAATAACACAAACTGAACAGACAGACCTAACTGCCTGAGGGCAATACCGGAGGGCCCAGTGACGTCTCACTGGGACCTCAGACCCAGGAATTAGCGCTGTGTCCAGCTTTCCTGCGGGTCCAACCAGATGTGCTCACAAACAAAACAGGAACTTGACTCACCTCTCAGAGGGCTCTGGGGACGTTGTGAGTCTGCCAGAGACGACAATTAGCCGTTTGTGAGTCCACAGACTCACTAGGCCCGACGAACACTGAAGTTCGCGGATATGCAGACCCACAAGGTCAGCTGGTGATTGGGGCTGGGGATTAAGCTCTCGGATCTCCCGGACGAGCCCCCAAATGAAATAGGATCTGAGCGCTTAATTCCCAGACTTCAACATCAGAAGTTTAAATTATAAAAAGGAGAGGTTTTTATTAAGCCAAGAGCCGGGCCGGTGGCCACTTGCCTGCTGGACATAACAGTCCCACAGCAAGAGGCTCTGATTAGCTGTAGGGACTTGCTTAAGAAAGGCTAAACCACATTGGGACTTTTCAAGTGGGCTAAACTGCAGCATCCTGGAGACCTTTCAAGCAATGCAAGCGTGGTTCACAGAAGCGAAAAAAAAAAAGCTGTTAGATAGTTTAACCTAGCCAGCAAGTGCTGTTGCCAGTTTCCAGGAGGGAACCTTTTAACTGTGCAAAGGTTGAGTACATGTTTAGCCTAATTTTTGACATCGTAGATGTTTTTTAAAGCCCCCTTCCATAGTTGAAGGGCCACTTTTGAGTGAGAACATATGGTACTCTGTTCTTTGTCTCTGTGGTAGATCACTGAGTATGATCGACTTTAAATTTATCCAAGTTGCTGTGAAGTCCACGTTTGTCCTTTTTTATGGTTGCATAATATTCCATTGTGTATATGGACCACATTTTTAAAATCCAGTCCAGCTTCAATGGGCAGCATGGTTGATTCCATGTTTTTGCTATTGTGAACAATGCTGCAATAAACATGCATGTGAAGGTATCTTTTTCATAGGGTGATTTGAGTTCCTCAGGGTATATTCTCAGTAGAGGGATTGCAGGGTCATATGGAAGGTTGATTTTTAGATCAATCCAGTCTGTGTGTTGTCTCTTTACTTTCTTGATGATTTTGGAATTGCCAAACTGTTTTCCACAGAGATTATGTTAGTTGACACTCCCACCCATAGTGCAGAAGTGTTTCCTTTCCCTTGCATCCACTCCAGCATCTGTTTTTTTTGGTTAGGTTGTTGTTGTTTTTGAGTTATTGATGAAGGCCATCCTGACTGGAGTTAGGTGTTATCTCAGTGTGATTTTTTATTTTATGTATTTTTATTTTTTATTGTAAAGATGTGGGGTACAATTCAGGGTTGGGTATACAAACATTGATTATGCAGGTACCCTTGTTGATGAGGTATGCCCCTCCCTCCCCTAGCAGTTTCTCTCAACAGCCAATCCCACCTACTATCCCCTGAGAGTTTCCCATTACTGCCAAACACTTTCTTATAGTTTTATAATTGTTCAAGGTCCACTTATGAGTGAGAGCATATGGTTCTCTGTTCTTTGTTTCTGTGATAGATCACTCAGTATGATCAATTCCATCCAAGTTGCTGCAAAGTCCATATATTTGTCCTTATTTATGGCTGCATAATATTCCATTGTGTATATGTAGCACATTTTCTTTATCTAGTCCAGCTTTGATGGGAAATGTGGTTAGTTCTATGTTTTTGCTTGTGAATAGAGCCGCAACAAACATATGTGTGCAGGCATCTTTTTTGTAGACTGATTTGAGTTCTTCTGGGTATATTCCCAATAGGGGAATTGCTGGGTCATATAGAAGGCCAATTTCTAGTTCTTTCAGAAATCGCCACATTGTCTTCCAAAGAGGTTGCACTAGTTTGCATTCCCACAAGCAGTGTAGAAGCATTCCTTTTTTGCCACATCCTCACCAGCATCTGTTGTTGTTTGTTTGATTAATGATGGCCATTCTTACTCAGGTTAAGTGGTATCTCAATGTGGTTTTCATTTGCATTTCTCTGATGATGCATGAGGCTGAGCACTTTTTCATGTGTCTGTTGGCTGCCCATATATCTTCTTCTGAGAAGTGTCTATTCATGTCTTTTGGTCACTTTTTAATGGGGCTGTTTTCTTTTTTCCTTTTGGCACGTTTGAATTCCTTGTAGATCCTAGATGTTAGACCTTTGTCAGATATACAATTAGCAAATATTTTTTCCCATTCTATGGGCTGTCTCCCTACTCTCTTGATGGTTTCTTTTGCTATGCAGAAGCTCATTAGTTTGATGAGGTCCCACTTATCTATTTTATTTCTTAAGGTATTGGTCTTTGGGGTTCTGAATAGGACTTGGCTCCCAGTTCCAATTTCCATAAGGGTGTCTCCTGCATTTTCTAAGATTCTTATAGTTTGAGGTTTTGTGTTTAGGTCTTTGTTCCATTTAGAGTTAATTTTTGTGTATGGTGACATGTAGGGGTCCTGTTTCAATCTTCAGCATGTGTTCAGCCAGTTTTCCCAGCACCATTTACTGAATAGGTTCTCCTCTCCCCAGTGGTTAGTGATTGTTGTTGGAGGCTTTGTCAAAGATGAGTTGGTTGAGGAATTGAGGTTTTGCTTCCAGAATCTCCATCCTGTTCCATTGGTCTATGTGCCTGTTCTTGTACCAATACTAGGCTGTTTTGATTACTGTATCCTTATAGTAAGTAAGTATTATACCTCCTGCTTTGTTTCTTTTGCTTAGGATTGTTTTGGCTATTTGTGGTTGTTTATGTTTCCATATGAACTTCTGTATTGTCATTTCCAAGTCTGAGAAGAATGATGTTGGTAACTTAATGGGTATTGCGTTGAATGTGTAGATTGCATTTGGTAGGATGGACAGTTTAACAATATAGATTCTTCCTATCCATGAGCATGCAATATTTTTCCATTTGTTTGTTTCTTCTTGGATTACTTTGAGCAGCATTTTGTAGTTCTCATTGTAAAGGTCTTTCACTTTTCTGGTTAGGAAGATATTGAGATATTTCATTTTTATGGTGGCTATTGTGAATGGGATTGTGCTTTTTATTTCAGTCTCTGCCTACTTGTTGTTGGTGTATAGGAATGCAACTGTCTTTTGCACATTTATTTCATACCCTGAGACTATGCCAAAGTCCTTTATCAGTGCAAGGAGGTTTCTGACAGATTATCTTGGATTTTCAAAGTATAGGATCATTCATCAGCAAAGAGGGATAACTTGACTTCCTCTTTTCCTATTTGGATATCCCTGATTTCAATTTCTTGTCTAATTGCCCAAGGTAGGACTCCTAACACAATATTGAATAAGAGAGGTGAGAGTGGGCAGCCTTGTCTTGTTCCAGTTTTCAGAGGAAATGTTTCCAGCTTCTATTTAGCAATATGTCAGCTGTGGGTTTATCATAGATGGCACTTACTATTTTGAGTTATGTTTCTTCTATACCTAAGTGTTTGAGGGTTTTTTATCAAGAAGGGATGCTGGATTTTATCAAAAGCTTTTTCTGCATCTAATGAGATAATCATGTGGTGCTTGTTTTTAACATCTATTGATTTTTTTTTTTTTTGAGTTGGAGTCTCACTCTGTCACCCAGACTGTAGTGCAGTGGCTGCTCCCGGCCACCGCAGCCTCGACCTGCTGGGCTCCGGCGATCCTTCCGCCTCAGCCTTCCGAGTAGCTGGAATTACAGGCATGCACTACCACGCCCGGCTGATTTTTTGATTTATTGTAGAGATGAGGTCTCGCTGCCCAGGCGGGTCTCGAACCCGCGGGCTCAGGCAATCCACTCACCTGAGCCTCCCAAAGGCGCAGGATTACAGGCTGAGCCACCGAGCCCGGCTATCTATTGATGTTTTAAAGGACATTTATGGTCTTGCGAATGTTGAACCACCCCTGCATCTTGGGGATGAAGTCTACTTGGTAATGGTGGATGATTTTTGAGATGTGCTTTTGGATCTGATTTGCTAGAATCTTGTTGAGGATTTTTGCATCTATGTTCATAAGGGATATTGGCCTGTAGTTCTCTTTTTTTGTTGGATCTTTACCCGGTTTGGGTATCAGTGTGATGCTAGCTTCATAAAATGATTTGGGGACAATTCCATCTTTCTCAATTACCTGGAATACTTTCAGTAGAATGGGTATCACCTTCTCCTTGTATGTTTTGTAGAATTCTGCTGGAAAGCCATCCGGTCCAGGGCTTTTTTTGATAGGTAGCTTTCGTATGACAAAGTCAATTTCCTGGGTTGTTATTAATTATTGGTCTTGTTAATTATTGGTCTATTTAGTGTCTCATTGTCTTCTTGTTTCAACCTGAGGAGGTTGTGTGATGTCAGAAAGTCCTCCACTTCATTTAGGTTATCAGATTTGTTTCCATACAGGTGTACATAGTAATCTCTGATATTCTTTTGTATTTCTTCGGGGTCAATTGTGATTTGATCTTTTGTATTTTTGATTGTGCTCATTTGGGCTTTTTCTCTCATTTTTTTTGATAATTCTGGCTAGAGGCCCATCAACCTTGTTAATTCTTTCAAAGAACCAGCTTTTTGTTTTATTGATGTTTTCTATGATATTTTTTGTCTTCTATATCCCATATTTGGGCTCTTATTTTTGTGATTTGAATTCTTCTGCTAAAGTTGGGGTTTTGGTGGCCTCCTCTCTCTAGCTCCCTTAGGTGATTTGTTAGGCTCTCAACTTCTGATCTTTCCATTTTCTTGATGTGTGCTCCTGAGATATAAATCCCCTCTGAGAACTGATTTCAGGGCATCCCAGAGGTTTTGGTAAGATGTTTCTTCATTTTCATTTGTTTCCAGGATTCTTTCAATTTCTGCTTTGGTTTCAGTGCTGATCCAGTAGTTGTTCAGCATGATGCTATTTAATATCCATGTCTTTGTGGGCTTTGGGAAAATGTTGGTGGTGTTGATATTTATTTTTATTCCACTGTAGTCTGAGAAGGTGCATGGCAAGATTTCAACCTTATGGAATTTGTTTATGCTTGATTTATGGCCAAGGATATGATCGATCTTGGAGTATGCTCCATGTGGTGATGAGTAGAATGTATATCCGTGGTAGTTGGGTGGAATAATCTGTAGGTATCAATAAAGTCCATGTGGTTGAATGTCAAGTTTTGGTTCTGTATTTCCTTGTTGATTTTTTTGTCTAGATGATCTATCTAGGGCTTTTAGTGGGGTATTCAAGTCCCCTGCTATAATAGTGTTAGAGTCAATATCTTTTTTTAGTTTACTTAGTAGTTGCTTTATAAATGCTGGTGCTCCTGTGTTGGGTGCATATATGTTTAGGATGGATATTTCTTGTTGTTGGATTGAACCTTTTATCATTATGTCCTGTCCTTTTTCATCTTTCAAAATTTTTGATAGCTTAAAGGTTGTTTTGTCTGATATTAAGATTGTAACTCTTGCCTTCTTTTGAGTTCCATTTGCCTGGAAACTCATTTTCCAACTTTAACTTTGAGTCTGTGTGCATCCCTTGGAGTGAGATGAGTTTCATTGATGCAGCAAATAATTGGGTCATGGTTTCTTATCCAGTCCACCATTCTGTGTCTTTTCAGTGGTGCATTTAGTCCATTCACATTCAGGCTGATTATTGAAATATGATTGTTTATCCCTGTCATGAGGTTCTTATAAAGTTTTTCCTTTGTTTGTTTTTCAATTGGCTTTGGAGTTAATGCATGTGTGTGTATTTTCAAGTTTCATGTTGTGCTGTATTCTCTGCTGATTCTGTACTCTGCTGTTCTCTTGGGAAATGTGTGGTCCATGTTTTTGTTCTTTCTTCTGTGCTGAATAACTTTTAAGTGTCTTCTGTAGAGCTGGTCTGGAAGCTGCGTAATCTCTTAGGGATTGAATGTCTGGGAAGGATTTTAATTCTCCATCACTGATGAAGCTGAGTTTGGCCGGATAAGAAATTCTTGGTTTAAATTGTTTATTTTTGAGGACTTTGAATATAGGGCTCTAGTCCCTTCTTGCTTGTAGTGTTTCTGCTGATAGGTCTGCTGCTATTCTGATTGGTTTTCCATGGTAAGTAGTCTGACCTTTCTCCCTTGCTGCCTTTGAGATTTCTTCTTTTGTGCCTACTTTGTGTAGGCAAATTATTATGTGTCTATGGGTTGGCCTTCTCATTTGATATCTTGTGGGGGTTCTCTGTATCTCCTGTGCTTGGCTGGTCACATCTCTGGTAAGATGGGGGAAGTGTTCTTGTATTATTTCCTGAAATACTTGCTCCAAGTTGTTCTTCACTTCCTATTCTTCTTCTGGGATACCAGTCAGGCGTAGGTTCTTCCTCTTGATATAACCACACATCTCTTGTAGGCTTTCTTCTTTCTTTCTGAGTTGTCTTTCTATGTTTTTTACAGATTGGGCTAATTCCTTGTTCTGGTCTTCAAGTTCTGAGATTATTTCTTTGGCTAGATTAATTCTGCTTTCTGTGCTTGTCATCTTGTTATTTATTTCCTGGATGAAAGCTTTTATTGCCAAAATCTCTGTTACAAGTTCTTTTAGTGTTGCTTCTTTTCTTTCTTGAGTCCTATTCACTCTTTCCAACCATTCCCTAATCCCTGTCATATTCTAGGGACAGTCTTTGGTGACTTCCATTGTTTGGACCCTAAGGTCTGATTTTTCAGGATTTTTGTCTTTGGTACACTTGAAATTGCCTGAAGTCTTCCTTTGGTTTTTCCTTATTTGTGACAGATCTCTTGTTTTTCTCTTTAGTTCTGCTATTCAGTGTCAGTGGGAGGGGGTTTCCCTTCTGATGCTTGCTCAGACCTCTATTCTTCCCTGCTCTGGCTCTGAATTTGTTCTATTATGAAATAGGATGGTGAATGGGAAGTTTTGCTGTCTCTTGTAGTTTTTGAAATTCCAGTAAAGTGGGGGATGAGACGCTAGAAATCAGATACCACTTGCAAATTAAAATGTTCACTTATTGTGGTATGTGTTCCCTGAGATCCACTCCCCATTACCACTCTATATGATGATGCAAAGCAGAAACCAATGCAAAAGCAATTGAACACATACACCCACACTCCAAAAAAAAAAAAAAACCAAAAACTGAAATAACAACAAAGCAAAACAATCAGCAACAGAAAGACCCCCAAGAAAACTAAGCACACACACACATGCCTAGCACAAAGTGAATAGAGAAGAAAACCAGAAAGTCCGAAGGGGAAAAAAAGGCTGGCGGTTGGGGCAGATTCAGGTTGAACCCTCACACATCTATTGACATACCCCTTAAACTATAAAAAATGAATATAAAAAAGATCTAGAGGAACCAAAGAACAAAAACCTACAACCAAAACAAAATCAAAAGATGAACACTCAATCATTCACATACACATATAAACAGAAAATGACAAGTAAAAGAAGAAAGAAACAGAAAAACAAAAGAAAAAGAAAAAAATTAGGGAGGATGCAAATTAAACCTCACTTACACATTCATGCACAACGGAAAAAAATTTTTTTTTTTGAGTTGGAGTCTCACTCTGTTGCCCAGACTGGAGTGCAGTGGCCACTCCTGGCCACCGCAGCCTAGACCTGCTGGTCTCTGGCGATCCTTTCGCCTCAGCCCTCCAAGTAGCTGGAACTACAGGTGCGCGCTACCACGCCTGGCTAGTTTTTGATTTATTGTAGAGATGAGGTCTCGCCAAGTTGCCCAGGCGGGTCTCGAACCCGCAGGCTCAGGCAATCCACTCACCTCAGCTTCCCAAAGTCACGGGATTACAGGCTGAGCCATCGAGCCCGGCTAGGAAAAATATTTTAAAAATAGATCAACTAACAAGCAAACAGTCAAATATTTTTTAAATTAAAAAAAATTGAAAATTTAAAAACAAAACCCGAAACTAACAAAAAAAAATCCCCTACTCTCTTGTGACAGGCTCTGTAATTGTTCCTTTAATTAAGTCTCTCCTGCAAAGCCACCTCTTTCACTCTTTTCTCAGGGAATGAAAAAGGGAAGGAAGAGGGACAGAGGAGGTGGGTGGGGCTGCAGACCTCCCCTCCCCCTCTTATGTGGTCAGGGAGTTCTCATGGGGAGGTATGGGTCTGTCTCTTCCCCAGCTATGTACTTTCACTGGGGTGCCACAGCCAGGCCTGTCCTGGAATGGAGCTCTCCTATTGCGACTGACGTCCAGGCTCTGCCTGGGTCTGTCCCTCTCAGTCGTGGTCCAGCTGTGTGGGTCTGACATTCAGAGGATCACTGGGAAGGAAGGGGTTTGAGTCAGCCCCGGACTCACCACTGATCTCTTCGGAACTCTTCCTCCTTCTCTTCTGGCCACACCCTTTGTCCCATAGCTGTATCAGAATAGGGGGAGGGGAACCTGGAACTCAGCACTCATCAGGTCCCTCTGAAGTTTGTGCTGTCAGAATATTGCATTTGGGCCATGATCAAGCTCTGAGTAGTTGATCCGCCAGTCACAGATATTGGATCTGTTGGTCCGTGGTGAGCAAATTGGAGTACTTTCCTGATCCGCCTTGAGTATTGTGGTGGGGTGCCTCTCTTGCCCTCTTCTGTGGGAACTTGCCTCTGGACTCCGTCCACAGTCCCTTCCAGCACCCTGCCAGGTGCTGAAATGATCCAATATTTATTTTTGATGAGATCATCATTCACAGGTCTATAAATGTCTAAGGGCAAGGAATAATGAAGGGCAATTCATCTTAGGACATCTCTTAGAATATTTCATCACCTATCTTTATCTATCTATCTATCTATCATCTATCTCTATATCATCTATACCTATGTCTGTTTGTCTCTCTCATCTATCTACATCATCATCATCACCTCTATTTATCTCTTTATCATCTATACATATGTTTGTCTATTTATATCTATCTATCTATCATCTTCTATCTATTATCACCATCTATCTATCTAACTCTGAAGAAACCCAATATTGGGCTACTTTTCTCAAACTTTTCTCTAGGTGTGACCTTCAATTTGTTTTAGACAGAGATTCTATTTAGGGAAAATCCACTAATTATCTGCCCAGCCATCAAGAAGATAGCAGTGTGCATTTCATTGGGAGAGACTTTTGCCCTGATGAAGTGTCACTTCCTATAAACACATGATTAGAAATCTTCCTATGACCTTAGAAAATATTACTAATGCACCTGCTGCCTCTGCATCACACAAAAAAGCTATTGATCCACTGGCTAAAGTTGTACTAGAGAGTCATATTGTTTAAGATTCCATATTAGCTGAGCCAAAAGGTATAGGCATGGTGGAAAGTACCTCCTGTGCATACATAAATACTTTCCATGACTTATAAACTCATCTAGGAATAATGAGAAAAGAAGTCATTTGACTACAACAAGTCGCTAAAGAAGAACCAGTAGATAATTTTCTTCATGATGTTTTTAGCTGGCTCTCTAATAGGATAGGTGTTTTTGTTTTTAACTTTTCTAAGAAAACTAAAATCATGGTATTCTGAAGACTAGAAATGATTCAACAAGCAACGGTAGCTATATAAATCATCGATTTGACTGAGGTCTTATTTTTTTGCTACTCTGTCATGCCATTCCTATTTGTCTTTTGATCACTCATAAAATCCCCCACTGAGACATTTCCAGAACAGCAATCCCATAAATTTCTGCTCATTATAAGTTAAGCAGTCTGTGATGTTCTGCTATAGCAGTACAAAGCAGAGTAAGACATATATTATATACATACATACTATATGTATATTAATCACATGTACATACTATACACACATGTGTATACACACACACATACCACTACTACTACTGCACACTCACACACACACACACACACACACACACACACACAAACACACACGATATATACATATGTCATCAGACATAGATTTGGTAAGTGGCCCAATAAATATTTCCTATTTATGTTGGGATCTGAAGATTGAATGGGATTAATCCAAAGGATCAGCTAGAGAATGGAAAGAAAAACATTTCTGAAATGAACAGGAATCTAAAAATAAAAGATTAGAGAGACAAAAGTATTCCGTATGTCTGGACAAAGGGGAATAGGGAGATAAAGAGAAAAATTTGTGAAAAATATATCTAAGTGTATAAAGATTTCTCCTTGAGAAGTAATTCTGATATTCATACTTATTTGTTCCTTTAAATTTTATGCTATTGATTTTTGATTAATATAGTACCTGAGGTTTTCATATCCTTTCCAGTTGAATTTTATTGTGATTGGTTCTCATTTATGCCCATAATATAGCTGCCTTTTTAAGTGGTGCCAAAATATATGTTTCGGTTCTTGCCTTGCTTTTTCCTAAGAAAATACGTTTCTTTCAAACTTTATTTAAAGCTCCTATTTAAGATGCTATTTCTAGGTCTTTAACATGTTAGTCTTCCTCCTTGATAATACAATATATTTGTCTTTTCACAGGCTATATTTTTGATGCTTATCATATGACATTTTGGTAATGGTCCTGATAGTTATGTGACTGGAAACTGTCTGTCTCAACTATCTGTCTATAGCTCTCTCTCTCTCTGTATGTATATATATTTGTATCTATCTATCTATATCTATATCTGTAGCTATATCTATCATCTATCTATTTCTATGTAATCTATTTGATTCACCCATATACACAACTGACTTGACTTGGTAACACTGGATTGGAGGTGTGATCTGGCTTGTTCTTCTGGACAGATATGGCCCTCTAGCACAATTGTTTTGCAAAAAGAGGAAAAATAAACTGGTTAAGAGCTGTCTTAGCTTCAAGACCAAAAAAGTTATAAGGCAGTTAATCTGAATTTATCAATGACTGGAAAGATATTAATAGTTTAGAAAAGTACAGCCTATTGACCCAGTTTTTCTCAAACTATCTACGATAAAGGACCAGTTTATTTTCTGTAATTTATTGAATATTCATACATTTAAAAAATACAATAAAGATGGATTACTTTAAAAGAAATAAAAGCTAAAATATGAGTTCACATTTTTTACTACTAGGCGCATATTAACACTTTAAATTTCTCTTATAACATATTAAGCTTACTTTTGTTTTCTACACTTATCAAGTATCAAATACAGTTTGTCAATATGCTCTAATCTTATAATAACAGTGACACTACATTTTTGATAACTTGAATTTACAATTTCAAAATTTCCCTATTTCTTTGAGAGAAATGCAATTCTCTTGCAGGAGTCAGTGAATGCTTGTTTCACTTGCCTGTTTCTTAAGGTGTATATAAATGGGTTTAGCATCGGAGCAATGGAAGTGATTAGTATTGCCACACCCTTATTAATATCCACTTCTTTTTTTGCTGAAGGTTTAATGTAAATGAAGATGCAGCTTCCATAGGTGATAGACACAACAATCATGTGTGAAGAGCAGGTAGAAAAAGCCTTTTTCTTTTGCTGGGCAGAGGGAAATTTTAGGATTGTCTTGATGATATATATGTAGGAGAGAACTACACACACAAGGGTCATGATGAAGGTCATCACAGCACAGGCTATGACTATCTGCTCTATCAACCAAGTGTCTGAGCAAGATATTTTGAGGATAGGAGATGCATCACAGAGAAAATGATCAATGACATTTGAGTCACAGAACTCCAGATTTAAGCCTAGGCCAAGTGGAGGGATTATGATGAATAAACCCCCAACCCAACAGCACAGGACAAATTTTCTGCAGACTCTGCTGCTCATGATGGTCACATAATGCAGGGGTTTGCAGATGGCCACATAGCGGTCATAGGACATGATAGCCAGAAGGAAAAATTCAGTTGCTCCAAAAAGGATAACAAAAAATAGCTGACTAACACAAGCATTATAAGTAATGGTCTTATCTCCAGTAGACATGCTATAAAGGAATCTGGGGATACAGACTGTAGTGAATGAGATCTCTAGAAGAGAAAAATTTTGGAGAAAAAAGTACATAGCAGACTTCAGTTGAGAATTCACTAAAGTAAGGAGGATGATGGTCAGATTTCCAGTTACACTTAACATGTAGGTGATAAGCAGAAAGATAAATATCAAAACTTGAAGATGTGGGTCACTGCTAAATCCCAGCAGGATGAAAGTTGTTAATCTTGTATGGTTTCTCATCACAGACTTCTGATTTCCGCCCAATCAGTTTATGAAAATGAGATTAAAACATTTTAAAAAAGTGGTATTAATAGTTATGTTAATGGAGGCTAGTGAAAAATGCAATTAATGCAATTCACATAGATTTTCTTCTTGGAATTAACAACGAATCAAGTAAATGCATGACTAGCCTCAGCTCTAACTAATAAGTATTACACGGTTAATTGAGGGAAAATTTTTAAAAATTGTTTTTACGTTACTGAAATTCTTATTTTTGTATCTTTTTTACATTTTGTCAAATTTCTTTTTCATTGGATAAATCCATTGAAAATACTTGTTTGATTTGATTTTAAACTGAGAAGAGACCCTTGAGAGAGGTGATTTCATAGGTGGTCTGATATTTTCATCTTTTCAATACTCACAAGTTGAAGCAAAAACCAAAATAAAACAAAATAAAAACACATCACCACCAGTTTTATGTTGTAACTGAATTCTGGCTTCGCTGCTCACCACTTGAAGGACCAACTCAAGAAACAAGAGTTGGTGGAAAGAAAAGCAGGTTTCATTTAAGAGCTAGCAACTTGAGGAGATGCTGGACTCAAGTCATGAAGATCAATTCAAATGTCTCACGCCGACTGGAGAGTTTTTAAGCGAGATGGGGGCTTGGAAACTATTTGCAAGGACAGGCTACATATAGTTCAGCATGCTTGTCTTGATGGCTGTCTTGAGTGATGGACCATTTGGTGTCCAGCTTGTGTCAGGCTGACCACAACCAGATTGTAGATAAACTGCATTCTGCATTCTCCTTCCTCAGCAGGGCATTTTCAGAAATCTTGTTCCTGTCTCTTTTTTGGTGGGGTGCTGGAATCTCTCGAACAAGCATATACATAAACGTTAATCATATTAAAGGCAAAAGGTGGGCATTGTTACTGCTCTTTCATAAAATGGGATTGCTCCAGCTACAATGCCTTTGCTTGAAGTGCTGGATCTTCATTAAATGAAAACACAGGAGCTGGACATTTTGATTGACTACACAGCTAATCTGTGTGCTTTTGCAATAGAACTTGGTTTAACATGGCACTGTCATAGCTGAAGAGGTTTTGTTAATGAAAAAAACATTTTTATAAAAACCTGTTTTGTGTTCCTATCCACTGACAATCTCTGCATTTCTAAGACAATCTTGATTTCTGGTCTTGTTCATCCTGGTGTCAAACACAGTGTTTCGATGCACTAATATAGTTAATATATGGTCTAGGAATGTGGCAAAAGTTCTAAGGCCCAGTCTCTATCCGGCTTTTGTGAGCCTTGGTCTCTGGGTTCTTTATCTCTCCCGGTGATTTCTGAAACACATCAAAGCTTGAGAATCACTCGGCTACAATGATTCAGCTATACATTCCAAAAATAATACAGCTGTTATTGCCTATGATTACTTTGTGATTAGGTAAGGTTGAACTCCTGCCAGTTGGTTAACTATTGACTAGATTCTTTCCTTGACCAAACTTTATTTGGTACCTCTGAACATTTTTTTCAACTAAGTCTTGACTTTTGGACTTCTGTGTTTATGTCTTTAACACTATCAAGATTGCTTAAAATAAAAAAATATTTTCCCATTATATCTCACTGCTTTTTTTTCTTCTTATTTACCAAGATTTTCTGTGAAATTAAAGTGCTAATTACTCACCAATTCTAATCCGGTTTGTGTTCCAATATTAGTAAATTAGTAAAACTGCTTTTAAAAAATCATCTGTAAGAGTCTTTGTTTGAATACAATATACTCTTTTTGTTTGGTTGAACTGCATGTATTTACTATTTCTGTTGCCAAAAAGGACAACTCGGTCAAATGCTTGATCTTTCTGTTAAACTGCACCTTCAGCATACTTCCTTTTTCTTTTCCTTCTTTTAATTGCATATTAAGTATAAATGTATATTTAATAAACTAACAATAATATACACTGTTGGTCTGGCATTCACAATTGTTATTTTTATTTTTTTCACAATTGTTATTTTTAAAAGTAAATATATTATTATAGGGATGAGTACTCACTAATGGGTGTGATTTCGATAATATTTAATGAGAAAGCATGAGTGCAACTGCCATTTGAAAGAGGAGAGGACATAGTCTGCACCACAGAAGGGTCCTCTGTGACTTTCTGTGATTGTCGCTTTCTCCATGCCTCCTAGAGCTAATAGCTATTTTCATATTGTGATAATAACTTTGTTTTTAAATACTTTTCTAATTTTATCTGCATCCTTGAAACATTTTTTTCTATTTTAAATTTCATATAAATGGAGATATACTGAATATATTCTTTTCTGATAATGTTTTTCTGAACACAATGCTATGGAATCCATTCATGTTTTTACCTGAACTCATTGTTTTATTTTCTATAATCTGGTATTTCATTATGTGCATATACCCCCATCTGTTAGTCTACTCTTTTGTTGATGTATACATGGGTTTCAGATATGCCTTATTAGGAAAAATTGTGAATATTCTTGAGTGTAAACACTATTTATATTGTTTTAGTCACATATCATTCATAATGAGTTTCAATTTGCTTCTTTCCTTTTAGTATCTTATTCACAGGAATTTTTGGCTATCCTTTCCTATAACATCAATATTTTTAGAAATCTTTCTGATATCACATCTTTGCTTACTACACGCTTTCACTGAGTACTTTTATCAAACTCCCATAGCATCAATTAGTGTCTAGATGCCTATGGTTTCTGAGTCTCTATCTAGTCCTAATCATGTTCTTGTATTCAAGGCACATAGACAAATCACTCCTGGGCAGTACTGTGGAGTCAGACTTTTCATAAGTTTTCACAGCTCTTTTTTTTTTTTTTTGAGACAGGGTTTGCTGTCACCCAGGCTGGAGTATGGTCTTGCAATTTTGGCTGTAGACTCGACTTCCTGGGCTCAAACTATGCTCCTGCCTCTGCCACTGGAGTAGTTGGGACTACAGGCATGTGCCACCACACTTGACTAATTTTTTTAATTTTTATTTTTCTGTAAAAATGAGGTCTATTATCTCTGGGTTAGTGTTGATCTCAAACTCTTAGCCTCAAATGATCCTCTTACCTTGGCCCCCAAAGTGCTGGGATTACAGGTGTGCACCACTGCATCTGACCTCACATAGCTCATTCTTCAACTTTCTTGTGTGCTTTCTCTGCAAAAATAAGGAATGAACCAACTAAGAAGTATTGAGCAGTATGGCTCGGATTCTTGGGAAGAAACTCTCCTACAATTGCTTTCATTTCCTTCTGCACCTTATCTTATCATGAATATGTCACTGCAACTATATTCTCAATTTACATTTAGAGAAACGTGTTTGAAATGTGTATAGCCAGATTCAAAAGTGTATTTAAAAATTCATCAAATTTCAGGCAATCCATCTAAAAGTCAGAACTGTGTTCTGTAGTAATAATGATATATAGAGAAGTTTATATGAGTATTTGATCCCAGACTATACTATACCTATGTTGTTAATTGTAATTATTCATTAAGACTATACTTACTTATGTTGAGACTAGACTATACTTATGTTGCTAATTGTAATTATTCATATAAAAGTTTATATGTTCAACAACTCTTTGTAATCAGTTCACCAGTGGAGAGCACTTACCTATTCATAAGCCAATTTGATTCATGGGTACATCTCAGTGTAGTGGTATGTCTGGTGAAATTCACTCCAATCAGTGCCCTCAACTTTTCATACTGACATATATTCTATTCGGTTTCAATAATCACCCGAACCACTCTTTTGTGTCCCCTTGGAACACTCTTCTTATCACTATCTTAACACTCTGCAGGGAGATATACTTTTGTTGAGATCAGGGACTATGATTCATGCGTGTTATATCATACAATTAACAGAATTCCAGATTCATAATAGAATGTTCAACAAATTTTTACTCTATGACATGAGTCACATGTTTAACCTACTGACCTCTAACACACTTTTTAGCTTTCTCATTCAATGCAGTTGCCACTTTCTTTTAAAGTATTGTCTTTAGCAAAAGTTTCTCAAATCTTTGACTCAACATGAGTTGGTATAGCTAGTTTTCTTTGGTAGAGAAGTTACTACTGATCCTGGAAATACACTATGAAAAGATCTGTTTATGCCCAAAGAGCCTACTCTTAACCAAAGTGATAACTTCCTTCCTCTTTCTGTCTAATTTGCTGTTCAGAGTTTTCTCCTTTTGTATCTTCTGAATATACCTTTAATTGAGAAATTAAAAACAGAAATCAAGGACTTATAATTTTATGTTTTAGTTGCTAGCCATTTCCTACTTGCTCCCTAAATGTAACTAATCACTTCTTTTGAAGCCACTAGATATTTCCTATCTCCAATCAATATCTCAAGGGCTGTAATTTTCCTATATTTCTCAGTTGAAAGCTACTCCTTGGAGGCCTTTTGAACAGTTTCACTTGGTTCCTTTTATTATTTTTTTTTCCTACTGAGATGAGTGTAGTAATCAGTCCCACTTTGTATCTGGGTTACACTGTTTTCCCCTAATGTTTAAAACCTCATATCAAGAGAAATGCAAATCGAAACCACATTGAGATACCACCTAAGCCCAGTAAGAATGGCCATCATTAATAAAACAGCAACAACAGATGCTGGCAAGCATGTAGAGAAAAAGGAATGCCTCTACACTGCTGATGGGAATGCAGACTAGTACAACCTCTTTGGAAGACAGTGTGGTGATTTCTGAAAGAACTAGAAATTGACCTTTCATATGCCCCAGCAATTCCCCTATTGGGATATACCCGGAGGAAGTCAAATCACTCTACAAAAAAGAAACCTGCACATGTATGTTTGTTGCAGCTCTCTTCACAATAGCAAAAACATGGAATCAACCATGTTTCTCATCAAAGCTGGACTGGGTAAAGAAAATGTGGTAAATATACACAATGGAATATTATGCAGTCATAAAGAAAGACAGATATATGGACTTCGCAGCACTTGGATGGATTTGGAATCGATCATACTCAGTGATCTATCACAGAAACAAAGAACAGACTACCATATGTTCTCACTCATAAGCGGAACTTGAACAATTATAAAACTATAAGAAAGCATTTGGCAGTAATGGGAAACGGTCAGGGCATGGGGGATGGGATTGACTGTTGAGGGAAACTGCTAGGGGAGGGAGGAGCTTACCTTATCAACAAGGGTACCTGCATAATCAATGTTTGTTTACCTAACCCTGAATTGTATTCCACATCTTTGTAACAAAAATTATAATAATAAAGAAATAGAAGCTCATATCAAAGAAAGGAAACTAAATTTATCTCTGACAAGTGGTATTTAAAGAACTCAAAGGGAGGAATCACAAAAGATCACATAGATCTATAGGAATAAAATGTGTCTGCAGCCTAGTTATCCCCTCTCAGTTGATCTTCTCTCAATTCGTATTTGTCCTTCCTCAATGGGCGCGCTGTTTACAGAACAGCATTATTCTGCAGTATACATGTGGAAGGACACTACAGACCTGGAATTTATTTATAAAAAATTATTTGTTCTTACATGCTTAAACTTCCGTCACCTTCAAAGTGCTCTCCATCTGAAGTCATACACCTATCAAGACGTCCTTTCCACTGCTTAAAATCGTTTTTGAACTCGTCAATTGTGATGCCCTTTAGTCCTGCAGTTTTTTTTCCCCCTCACCTCTTCCAATTCAGCAAAATGTTTCCTTTTGAAGGCTTTTTTCATCCAGGGAAACAACAACACAAAAGTTACTGAGGGCAAGATTGGATCAATAGAAGGGCTGGGGCACAGGAGGGGAGTCATTTCATTTTTGGTCAAAAACTTCTGAACACTTAGCGGAATGTGGACAGGTTGTTTCTGTAAATCACCCATCATAAAATGAGCAAACACATTGAAAGAATCTCAAAAAAAGGAAACAAAAACTTACTGAAGCCAAATGCAGCCTCTCACAAGGCTAGCCGACTCACTGATGCCGATGGGTTCCTAGAACATGTACCCAGTAGAGGATGCCTGTGCTACAAGGTGCTCACCCTCCAACAAATAATTTCGGTTTTTTGGGGTCCCCATCATATATATTTCCCCTTTAGGTATTAAAATATTCTGACAAAGGTTGCTTCTGCATTTTCAAAAAAGAAAACTACATTGAGATAACTTAAGTTTTATTAATGCATAAGCAGGGAGTTAATTAATTTCAACATCCTTAGTTAATAACTTAAACATTTACTTGTCATAAATGGTTAAATGTCATGAAAATGGTTAATGTCACGAAATATTAAAATCACTTTATTTTAGATAAAAGCGTTATTTTCAAGTTATGAAAAGTTGAGGATAAGTGCCAAAGATTAACATACTTACTCTTCTGATAGTCATAGCTTCAGAGAGTCATTTATCCCATGCTTTCATCAGGGTGACAAACCCAACCAGGAATGTGTTAGTGCAGATAGGTAGATGCACTGCCAACTACTCATTTTTATGACCTCACACTCACAGGCAGAGATTTCTTTGGGTTTTCGGCCTCCAAAACATTTCAGAGAGTTTCTTAACAAAATTTTGATCCCATGTTAAACTTTAGCCATATTTTCTTGTGTTATTCTTAAATAAAAAAGCAATAGCATGTTGAACTTCTTTGCCCTTTAGAGAACTTGATGGTATGCTCTCTCTTATACAATGTTACACAATGTTGTGCCTTAAAAAAAAAAAAAGAACCCCGATCATTAACTATATGAATAAACACTTATGTCCTTGGAGACCCTGGCTTAGGAGTATCTAAGGAATCTATTGTAAAATTAACACTGGGGGAATGACACACTCCTAAAGGAGCAGTGGGGTAATGTTCTCAGAAGCAGAAATAAACATGTGCATCAGAAATAGGGTATGTGCAGAACACAGAGCAGGAATTTGTTTTCTTCATTTATTTATTTTTGTGACTACTTCATCTTTATTGTAAAAAAAAATAAGAAAAAATATATATAAAATCCCAAATGGCAGGAAGATAACCCTTGCTAATATTTTGAATATATATCTCCAGACATTTTACTTTTGTGTATACATGTGCACATTATTAAGCACATTTAAAATATGGGTAACTCTATAAAAGTGAAACATGTATGCTGTTTTTTAGATCTATAGACACGAGGAATGAAGCATTATATCAATACTATAGCTTTAGAACAAAATATTCCTGTGTACAGTGTTTAATTTGTGAATGCCTCATGCTATAGCCTGAATATTTTTGTCCCCTCTAAAACTTAGGTTTAGGAAACTTAATCCCCAAGCAACAATGTTGGAAGGTGGAAAAGACCATGGAAGGTGTTTGAGTCATGAGGCTTCACCTTTTTGAATGGAATAATCCCATTATAAAGGGCTTGACAGAGAGAGTACATTCTCTCTTGCATTCTTGCCCTTCTGCTTCGCTGTAGTGGCGCAGCAAGAAGACCCTTACCAGATGCCAGCAGCTTAATAGATTTCTCAGATTCCAAAATTACTAGCCAATGAATTTCTGCTCATTATACATTTTCCAGTCTAACATATTTTGTTAGAGCTGCACAAAATGGACTAAGATACCTCATCACTCTTTATTTTTTATTTTTTTTGAGTGGGAGTCTCACTCTGTCACCCAGACTGGAGTGCAGTGGCTGCTCCCGGCCACCGCAGCCTCAACCTGCTGGGCTCCGGCGATCCTTCCGCCTCAGCCTTCCGAGTAGCTGGAATTACAGGCATGCGCTACCACGCCCGGCTGATTTTTTGATTTATTGTAGAGATGAGGTCTCGCTGCCCAGGCGGGTCTCGAACCCGTGGGCTCAGGCAATCCATCCACTCACCTCAGCCTCCCAAAGGCGCGGGATTACAGGCTGAGCCACCGAGCCCGGCCCCTCATCACTCTTTATAACCATCCGTATACTGAATACTTGAAAAAATCTTCATTAAAATTGCTGCATGGTATGGACTTACTCTCTATTTTACTAATTGTCATAAATTTATTCTTGATTTATATAATTATCCAAATTTAACATAAAAGAATTACTTAGAAAACATTGTTAAAACTGTAGTCATAAACTATTTCAAGTGGGATTTACTAAGTACAATTATTATTAGGATTTTGTTTCATTTTTCAAAGTGCTGCCCACAGACGCAATGAAAACCCTTGCAATATCAAGCTCACTCACAGTTGCTTCCCCCAGCCCCAGTTTTAGCATTCAAAATAGCATCATATTCACCAGGGATGGAATAATCATCATATTTATCTTCTGCTTTCTAGACATAGTTCATAAATCTGGAACTTATTCTCTTTCTGTTAAAGTACAAAATCCCTTTTGTAAATTCTAATCTACAAAATCCCTTTTGTAAATTCTAATCCCTTTTGTAAATTCTTTCATAGAAGACAAAGAATATTTCTGATTGTTGAGATATGACTCAGTCTTTACATGTTAGTCATTGTTCCTTCTACAAAGGAAACCCAACCAGTACACATTTCTTCTTTATTTCAATTATCATAGGTGTGCTAAATTTAGCGTTCTGGAGATATTATGTCTACGTATGCCAATTCAATTTGTGTGGTATAACAAGATTCACTTTGGCCTCTTGTATATTCATCTTTTGTATCAATGAAGCTGATACATTTACATTTATCTAACTACAGTCACTATCATTTTGTTCAAAATCAATAGGAGAAGAAAAAACCCCACAGAATGAAATTCAGTTCTACTCATGACTAAGATAAATGATGCATTAGACTTTCAGTTGCTTTCATTATTAGAGAGTATATTTAGAGCTTAAAGTAGACATCTTCAAGGCTACGATGACACTTCCAAAGCCTCAAAATCTTCAATGGCCTCTGAATGATGACCTGGAGCTCAGGTTTTAATTCTCTAACAAAAGTAGCTTTTAGAGGTCCACTGGAATTGCAGTAATGGTTATCTCTGAAAATCATAAAAAAGCAGATTTTTGTCCCCTTGGGTTGCTTTTATATGTTATGTTGATGCTTCTGCTAGCTTAAGACTGGCCTCAGCATACTCAAGATAAAGATGACCTTTATTTAGTATGACTTATGGTAGTTCTGTGCCAGAACCTAACTCCTTTCAAATACATGGATTCTACGATAACAGTGGGTATGTGTGGGGAATGGGGCAAAAGTTATGAGGGACCTGATAAGAGCTTGGACTGTAAATAAAAGATAGTTCCACTTAAAAACATAGAAGGATTTAATATGAAGGAGGAAGTAGAAAGTTTGGACCCAAATGTATCGATATCCTGAGTGAATTATTCCACAGTACAATTTAAAATTTTGCTCATTTGTTGCTTGTGAATTTATGTTTAGAAGTTCTGACCAATACTTTTCATTTGAACGTCACTTGTCTGGGTAAACAACGAATTCCTTTTCCTACATCATGGAATTTTCAGACAGGTTTGAAATTTTTAGGTTTTGTCATCATCTTTAAATTTTCTATTAGCGTTTTAATTTAAGACATGCCAGACTGGGAGAAACTAGAACATAACCATGAACTCCTATTACTAGGCCAATAAGAATTAAACTCTCTCAGCGTGACAACAGTATGTCTGTGTCCACAAGGCACTTTGTTCTCTTCTCTTGGTAAACCTATGTGTAAGAATATTTGTAATATTTACAATACATTGAAAGAGACTTCACAAGTTCTTTGCCTTTGAGTTTTCTATTCTATTCCATTAGCCTATGTATCTGGTTTTTTTTCCCCAGTATCACACTGTTTGGTTTTTATTACTTTGTAGCATAATTTGAAGTCAAGTAATGTGATGCTTTCAGCTTTGTTCTTTTTGTTCAGGATTGTTTCAGCTATTCTGGGTCTTTTGTGATTCCAGATATATTTTAGAATCACTGTTTCTATTTCTGTGAAGAATGTCATCGGTATTTTGATAGTGATTGCATTAAATCTGTAGATTGCTTTCAGGAGCATTGGCATTTTAACAATAATTATTCTAATCCATAAAAACATGGAATTTTTATTTTATCCTGTCTTTTTCAGTTTTTTTAATCAATGTTTTATAATTTTCATTGTAGAGGTCTTTTACTTCTTTGGTTATGTTTATTTCTAAGTTTATTTCATTTTCAACAAAGGCAGTGAGAGCACACATTGAACAAAGGACAATTTCTTTGATAACTGGTGCTGGGAAAGCTGAATATCTATATGCAGAGGAATAAGACTAGCTCCTATGCCTTGCCTTATACCAAAATCATATAAAAATGGATTAAAGACTTAAGTGTAAGAGCTAGTCCTATAAAACTATTAGAAGAAAACATTGAGGAGATGCTCTAGGACATTGGTCTGGGCAAAGGTTTCCTGAGTAAGAGCTCAAAAGCATAGGCAACCAAAAAAAAAAAAAAAAAAAAAAAAAGGACAAATGCCATCACATCAAGCTGGTTTTTATTACTTTGTAGCATAATTTGAAGTCAAGTAATGTGATGCTTTCAGCTTTGTTCTTTTTGTTCAGGATTGTTTCAGCTATTCTGGGTCTTTTGTGATTCCAGATATATTTTAGAATCACTGTTTCTATTTCTGTGAAGAATGTCATCGGTATTTTGATAGTGATTGCATTAAATCTGTAGATTGCTTTCAGGAGCATTGGCATTTTAACAATAATTATTCTAATCCTCTGCACAGCAAAGGAAACAATCATCAAAGTGAAGAGACTACTAACAGAAAGGAAGAAAATATATTCAAACTATACCTCTGGGATTAATAACCAGAGTATAAAAGGAACTCAAACAATTTAATAGTGAAACAAACAAACAAAAACCAAATGATCCAGCTTAAAAATGAAAAAAGATCTGAATAATTTTAAGTAAATAGCATTCATCCAATGGAGGCTACTTTAAAGGTGTTTGAAGTTTAAACATGTAAGAATAAAACACAATTTTTTACAAATAAATTCAGTATTTTTGGGGTCCCCTCTTGGATATGATTATGAATATAAGCTAGTCATCATTTTGTTTTATATTTAATAAATTGCTCTTTATTGTTTTTATGGAATTTGTTCAACTATAACTTATTAGGGACACCAAACACAGGCCTAGAGTACATCAGAGGGCAAGGGAAGGATGCAAGGAAGAGAATCTTTCACTTTGTAAAGAATCTAGCTGCTCATTGAAAGAAGACTGGCTAAAAAAATGTGGTCCATATACTCGATGGAATATTACATAGCCATAAAGAAGGACAAAATTATGAACTTTACAGCAACTTGGATGGACTTAGAGTCTATAATAACGAGTGATCTATCACAGAAACATGGAACTGAGTATCACATATTCTCACTCATAAGTGGACCTTGAACAATTATCATAATACTATAAGAAGAGCTTTGTCAGTAGTGGAAAATTGGCGGGGGCGTGGGGGTGGGATTGGCAGTAGTGGGATTCTGCCAGGGGTGGAGGAGCACAACTCATCAACAAGGGTATCTGTATAAGGAACATTTGTATACTTAACCCTGAATTGTACCCTGTATCTCTAAAATAAAAAATTAAAAAAGAAAAAAACTGAAGAAAAAAAAAAAGAAAAAGAAAAAAAAAGAATCTAGTAAATATGAACTCTGAATGTTGGGAGTTTGAAGTTTTCTTTTGCAAGCTAGATTTCTCCAGGTTTCTAAAATGGTATGTGTTCCTCTTCATTTTGTACTAACTTATTCTAGTTTTCTTAACTTTTAAAACTCATCTCATATCTGATTGATAATTGTACTATGTGCTATTTTCTGTTGTCATTTGAATATTTAAATTGGAAAAAGTAATGGATACTATTTTCCTTTCCTATTAATTGAATAATTAAACTTTTTTTTTCTTGAGTTATAGTAATTTGAGTAGAGGTAAAATCCTTTTTCTGTTAATTTGATCTCATATTCTCTTGATGAGAGATATCACTGTGGAGAAAGTTTATTCGTAATGACAAAAAAGAAATGAAAAGATAATTTTGAATACTTAATTCAAGAATAACAATTCTATAAACATAGCAGTAGTAATATACCAGAATCAGGAAAAAATAAAATAATTAAGCATGCAAATCTTTACAGTTACTATATTCTGATAATTTGAATACTCAACTTCAACACTCCTTTACTTCTTCAAGATCAATGAAATTTTTTTTGATTAAGTCTTTGAACATTTGTTTCACTTGCTTGTTCCTCAGAGTACAAATAAATGGATTTAACATGGGGCAACTGAATTATTAAGCATTGACATACTCTTATTAATTGCCACTTCATCTTTGCTGAGGTTTGGTATAGATAAAAATCCAACTACCATACATGATAGAAATCATACTCATGTGAGAAGAGCAGGTAGAAAAGGTCTTAGTTCTTTCTGAAAGAACTACAAATTGACCTTCCAAATGGCTCAGCAATCCCTGTACAGGGAATATATCCAGAGGAACTTAAATCATTCTACAAAAAAAATACCTGCACACGCATGTTTGTTGCAGCTCTAGTCACAATAGCAAAAACATGGAACAAACCATGCTGTTCGTCAAAGCTGGAGTGGATAAAAAAATGTGGTACATATACACAATGGAATATTATACAGCCATAAAGAAGGACAAACATATGGACTACGCAGCAACTTGGATGGATTTAGAGTCTACCATACTCAGTGATCTATCACAGAAATAGAGTACCATATGTTCTAGTTCATAAGCAGATCTTCAAAAATTATTATAATACTATAAGAAAGGGATTGGCAGTAGGAAACTGCCAGGGGAGGGGTGTGTGGGATTGGTAGTTGAGGGAAACTGCCAGGGGAGTGAGGGGCACACCTCATCAACAAGGGTACCTGCATAATAAACATTTGTATACCTAAGCTAAATTGTACCCAACATCTTTAAGATAAAAGAAAAAGAAAAGGCCTTTATTCGTTCCTGGACAGAAGGGAACTTTATGACAGTCTTGATGATATATGAATATGTGGGACAGAAATACACACAGAAGTGTCATAATGGTGGTCAGCACAGCAAAGGCAATGACCAACTGCTCTATAACCATGTGTCTAAACAAGAAATCTTTAGCAAAGGAGCATCACAGATAAAATGATTAATAACATTATTCACAGAATCCCAGGTTTAAACCCAGGCAAAGTGGTGGGAGTATAACTAACAAACCTGCTATCCAACAACAGATAACAAGCCATTTACAGACTCAGCTATTAATGATGGTCCCATAATGCAAGTGTTTGCAGACAGCTACATAATGATTATAGGACATGACAACCAGGAGAAAATATTCTGCAGCTCTAAACAAGATGGCAAAAAATAATTGAGTAACATAAACATTATAGAAAATAGTTTTGTCCCCAGTTGACAAGCTATATAGAAATCTGGGAATACAGACCCTGTTGGATAAAGTTTCTAAAAAGGAAAAGTTTTTGAGGAAAAAGTACATGGCAGTTTTAAGGTGAGAATTCACCGAAGTGAGCATAATGATGAGCAGGTTCCCAGTTGTGCTCGACATGTAGGTGACAAACAGATACATAAAACTCAGAACCTGCATTTGAGGATTATCAGTAAGTTCCAGAAGTATGTATGTAGTTAACAATGTATGGTTTTTCATCATGCACTTGTACTTCTACTCAATCTATTCACAACACAAATGACATTGAACCAACATTTGTGTGAAATCTCAGAGACGTTGGTCAGATAATCCAATCATTGTAATCAGGAGGCAGTTTCTTCTTTAAATTGGTAATTATTCTTCTCAGCATTATTGATGTGCATTTTCTTGCTAAGAGAATGTTTTCCTTAATATGAGTTTAACTGTACTACAGTTCACATTTTTATAGCCTCTTGCACTTTCTCACATCTTTTTAAATCTTTTTTTTGTTTAAAATTCATTAAACTATAGGATTAGAAAAGACTACCTGTGTGATATATTTTTGAAGAGTATTACCATATCATTTTATTCCCCATAATTCTTCACTACTCACCAGTTGACTCCAGTGATTATTGACATATTGGCTTCTGTTGAATGGAAATAAATAGCTAATAAGTTTGACAGACAATCTGAAGGCAATGTATGTAGTATTTCAATGTTTTCTTTTACTGTTATGACTAAAGAGGTTATTTTATTTTACTTTTGTTATCGGAGGAGAGTCATTCAAATAATAATTGCCCTCAAAACACATGGTTTTCCTGTTTAATTTCTATACTTTTGCTGATCCAGATAGACCTTCCTGAGTCTTCCCTCTCTTTTTAAGCACATGCTTTCTGTTTTTTAAAAAATAAATTCCATGTATTGAGTTAATATTAAATACTTACTATGCACAAGTCTGTATATGTAGACTTAATTTATATTCTGAACTATTGACATACACTTAACTACCATGTATCTTTGAAATATCTGTCTGAAAATTAACAGCCTACAATTGTTAATTAAATATAAATACTTCCCTTTTGTAACGGATCCTCCATTTTAGCTGTTTTAACCCAGAGATGAACCCCTACATAACCTTCCCAGAATGATAGGTTGTAACCATTCTGTAACTGGGGACGTGCACCATGTTTTCCTGAAACATTGGAAACTACCCATTCACAAGTTCCACATTTGTTTGTATACGTTTGCACATTTTGCTCTCCTCTTAATTTTGATGTTTCTTATGTTTGTACCCCAGGCTATATAGCCCACTTGTGGTTTGTGCCTTTACAAATCCTCTCCCTGCTTCATTCGGGGTCGAGGGTTCTTTGAACACAAGTTCACTCTCGACTGCTGGCTATTAAAGGAACTCAAAATCCGACTCTCAGTGTGTTGGTGACGTCTCTTGCACTCCAGTCACAACATCTTCATATCAAAGTCCTCAAAACAACTCAGAATCAACATGTTTAAAATCTTAACAGTCCCCTTCTACTCATCCTCCTCCAGTGTTTCTTATTAAAAACAAGCAAAACGCTCCCGCCACCCGCCCCGGCACTCCCGCCTCCCGCCCCGGCGCTTCCGGCGCCCCGGCGCCCCGGGGTGCCCCGGCGGCGCCCCCGGGGCTCGGGCCCCCGCAGCTCATCACAACCCGGCCCAAGAGGAGATCCACACAAATCGGCTTCAAGGAAGATCTGCAGGGATTGCTGCCAAATCTCCTTTTCTGAGATTGTGCTGCTGGCTCGCTGTGGGGCTTCTGTTGCCTGCTCGGAGGCAGGCAGCCATCTTGTTCCTGTCCGGCCCCACCCCCTCTGGGGCGAGCAGATGAGATAGCACCACCTGCTGGCGACTCAAGGTAACAACACCGAAACGGGAGAAATAAGCCTGATAAAGACATAGACCAAACTGCTGAAGGAAAGTTGACCTGAACTGTCCTTCACAGCAGATCAGGGGGAATTGACTCTAACTGCAAACTAATTCACCAGCTTGAAAAGAAAACTACAAATCAGACCTGAAAGGACATTGGGCTTAAACGAAAGGTCTCAGAGTGTGCTTCATTGATTCTATTAGTTTAATGACTTAATTCTATTCCTACAGTATTGTTCCCCCTTTTTTTTCTTTTCCTTTTTCCCTTTTTTTCTCTTTTCTTCTGTCTGTAAACCATGTCTTTGTTTAGAGGAACAGCACACCCAAAAAGGTGGTTGGATAGCGGGTATATTAGCATCACAATATGTTTTATTTGTGGTTGTATGAGAGTTGGTTCGACTGTAGCTGTGGGCCATCATTTTTAGCTGTTTCAGTATAGACCTCTCTCTCTATTTGTTGGGACACTCGTTAGTTTCCTCCCTTACTTCTCTATCTCTCCACTCCCCTCTTCAACCCACTATCTGCTCCATTTTCTCCCCCCTGCTAACCACATTTTATTTCAGGGAGTAAACCTACAGCCCCACTGCACGGACAGACTCCAGGCATGGGAAGTGGGTTCCACATTATCCACACGCC
>JAPVLO010001852.1:0-48113 GCA_027257055.1 Cephalopachus bancanus
GACCCCCCGGGGCAGCGAAACCTCATCTTACAATGAATAAAAAAAAATCAGCAGGTGTGGTAGCGCATGCCGGTAATTCCGGCTGGAAGGCGGGGAAAGGATCCCGACCCCAGCAGGTCGGGGCTGTGGTGGCCGGGAAGAACCACTGCACTCCAGTCTGTGACCAAGTGAGACTCCAACTCAAAAATAAATAATAAATAAATGTAATAAAATCAAACAAGCCTAAATCCAGGACATAGAAGACAAAAAGATAATACAAAAAATCAATGAAACAAAAGCTGGTTCTTCAAAAGGATAAACAAGATCGATAGCCCCTAGCTAGACTGACCAAGAGAAAACGAGAAAAAACCAAATAAGCAAAATCAGAAACACAAAAGATGAAGTCACATCTGACCCTGAAGATATACGTAAGATCATTAGAGACATACATACACTTGTATGGAAACAAATTGAAAACTTAAGGAAATTGAGGACTTTCTGACATCATACAACATACCTAGGTTAGAACAAGAAGAAGAGACCCTAAATAGACCAATAAAAATCAAGGAAATCGACTATGTAATAAGAAAACTTCCTTCAAAAAAAAAAAAACCCTGGTCCAGATGGCTCTCTAGCAGAATTCTACAAGACATTTAAGGAGGAACTGATACCAATCCTACTGAAGGTATTAAAGGCGATTGAAAAAGATGGAACTCTCCCCAAATAATTTTACGAATCCAACATCACATTGACACCCATGCCAGTTAAAAATCCAACAAAGAAAGAGAACTACAGGCCAATATCTTTGATGAACATAGATGCTAATATTCTCAACAAGATCCAAGCAAACGGAATTCAGCAATACATCTCAAAAATCATCCATCATGACCAAGTGGCTTCATTCCTGGGATGCAAGTTTGATTCAACATTTGTAAGACCATCAATGTAATTAAATACATTAACAGATGCAAAACAAAAACCACATGATTATATCATTAGATGCAGAAAGCTTTTGATAATATCCAGCACCCCTTCTTGATAAAACCCTGAACATATAGGCATACGGGGAACATACCTCAAATTAGTAGAAGCCATCTATGAGAAACCCACAGCCAGCATACTTAAATGGACAAAAATTGGAACC
Organism: Cephalopachus bancanus; assembly: GCA_027257055.1. Taxonomy (NCBI): domain Eukaryota; kingdom Metazoa; phylum Chordata; class Mammalia; order Primates; family Tarsiidae; genus Cephalopachus; species Cephalopachus bancanus. The sequence goes on from JAPVLO010001852.1 coordinate 1,124, forward strand.
ATTTCCTGAAAACTGGAAAAAAGACAAGGATGCCAACTCTCACCCTACTGTTCAACATAGTATTGGAAGTCATGGCTCGAGCAATCAGAGAAGAGGAGGCAATCAGGGGTATCCAAACAGGAAAAAGGAAGTCAAGTTATCTCTTTTTGTGGATGATATGATTGTGTACCTTGAAAACACAAGAGAATCTGTCAAAAGCCTCCTTGCACTGATAAAGGCCTTTGCAAAGTCTCAGGATACAAAACAAATGTACAAAAGAAATTGCATTTCTGTACACCAATAATAAAAAAAAAAACCCAAATTTAAAAAAAAACAATTCCATTCACAATAGCCACAAAAAATGAAATACCTTGGCATCTTCCTAACCAGAGATGTGAAAGACCTTTACAATGAAACATACAAAACACTGCTCAAAGAAATCTAAGATGACACAAACAAGTGGAAAATATTCCATGCTTAGGATTGGAAGAATCAACACTGTGAAGATGTCCATCCTACCTAAGGCAATCTACAAATTCAATGAAATAACCATCAAATTACCAGCAACATTCCTGTCAGACTAGGGAAAAAAAAAAAAAACACAGGAATTCATATGGAAACACAAACGTCCAAGAATAGAACAATCCTCAAAAAAAAAAAAAAAAAAAATCAGGTGGTATCACATTACCAGACTTCAAGCTTTTCTATAATGCTACAATCATCAAAACAGCTTGGTATTGGTATGGGAAAACAGGCATATAGATGAATGGAATAGAATTGAGATTCCAGAAGCAAAACCTCAATTTCTCAACCAATTCATTTTTGACAAATATTCCACCACCTACCACTGGGGAGAGGAGAACCTATTCAATCAATGGTGCTGGGAAAGCTGGCTGACCACATGCAAAAGATTGAAACAGGACCCCTATCTATCCCACGCACAAATGTTAACTCCAAATGTATCACAGACCTAAATGTAAAACCTCAAACCATAAGAACCTTAGAAAATGAAGGAAATACCCTCATAGAAATCGGATCTGACATCCAATTCCTGAAACCCATAGGTCATAAGAAAAAGATAAACAAGTGGGGCCTTATTAAACTGACAAGCTTCTGCAAAGCCAAAGAAACCATCAAGAGAGCAGGGAGACAGCCTACAGACTGGGAAAAAGTATTTGCCAACACCAGGTCGGACAAAAGCTTAACATCCTGGATCTACAAGGAACTAAAACGTGCTTAAAAGAAAAAAACAAACAACCCATTATAAAAATGTGCAAAAGATATGAACAGACACTTCACAAAGAATACATCCGAGCAGCCAACAGACACATGAAGAAATGTTCAACCTCAGTAATCATCAGGGAGATACAAATGAAACCACACTGAGATACCACCTAACTCCAGTCAGAATGGCAATTTATCAACATCTCAAAAAATAACAGTATTTCATTCTCTGTTTTGATCCATTGCTTATGGACCTATTTTTGTACCATACCAGGCTGCATTGATTACTGTAAACATGTAGTAAAGTTTGAAGTATGGAAATGAGATAGCTCCTGCTTTGTTTCTTTCATAAATTTCTTTTGGCTATTCATGATTGTTTATGATTTCATATGAATACTTTATAGTAATTTCCAGGTCTGAGAGGAATGATGTTAACTTAATGGTTATTGACTAAAAGGCTAATTTTATATTAAAATGTATGTAAAGTCATGGCAACAATCATGTCAAATAGTCATTCATGACATCAGCCTCAGAACTTGGATATCATAATTGAAAGAACCTTGACTACTGAGCAATCCTTAGGTTCAAGCACTTGTGTACAGTGCTCTGCCAAATGCAGTAGACATGGTTGATTTCATTCAAAGAAGTGAAGAGAACCATGTAATCACACCTATCGAAAAATGTCTCCAGGATAAGGAACATCCAAGAATCCTCTAAACGAGTTGGTTTTTTTTTTAAGTCTTTATTGAGGGGACTGAGAAACTCCAATGGAGGGGACCTGAGGGGTTTGGCCAAGAGGTAGCCTTTTATTATTATGGTCACGGTGTCCCATTGGAGCTAGGTTATTAGCACACCCAAAACTATTTTAGCACTTTCTTTAGTTTAGAAACATTTGGATATTTTCGTATTGTGTAACAGTGAGCAGTTTTTCCTACAAGGATTTGAAGATTGCTTTTGCTAAGATCATAATCAATTTTTTCAGCAACTCATCAATTATCTAAATTTTATACTAATGCGAGCCCAAATACTTATGACTTTGTAAATCTCCATGCTATTTTGGTTATATATAAATGGGCCAAATTCTCTTTTTCTGTGTGCCTCATGATAAATGCTTGGTAATTATCAGAATCAGAATAATCGGACACTTTGTTGCAGAGTATGGCCCTTATGTCTTAGGTAAAGAAAATACTAGGGGAATGGAAGAAAATACTCTTTGGAAAATATAATTGAGTTAATGTAAAGGGAATGTGATTTTAAATTTCTTTCAAATATATAAGGGAAACTTTTCTCTGGGATTGCACATCTGTAACATTTAATCAAATTACAAGCAGAAAATACAGAATGCACCAGAAAATAACACAAATTTTAAGAATGGAAACGGTGTATTAATTACAATACTGTTTTATTTTCTAAATTTTTTAAGATTTATTATACATTCTGCATTCTTAATAGGATGTAGGTACACTGAATCTCAAGTTCGGCTTTCTAAGAATGCTATAGACCTGAATCTCAGCAAGATTCAATTTAGGCAGAATAAAATATTCAGAATTTATGTCAGAAACACTGTAGTTGTCAATTGGAAGGTAGGGTTTTACCATGTATTCCAACGTATTTAAAAGAAGGTGTTATAATTGGAGTATTATAGCATTCTTAAAAATCATCCCAGCATAATGAACATTTCAAGGCCCAACACTGAATTGTAACCATCTAAAAATAAAAAAAAACAGAATAAACCAATAAATTCATTGCATGTTTTTACAGCTTTTATTTATTTTTGTATTTATTTAAATTTTTTAAAAAATGTGGGGTACAATTCAGAGTTAGATATACAAACATTGTTTATGCAGGGTCCCTGTTGATGAGATATGGCCCTCCCTTTCTTAGCAATATCCCTCCACTGACAATATCACCAGTCCCCTAAACAGTTTTCGACTAATGCCAAGCACTTTCTTACAGCACTATAAGTGATCAAGTTCAGCTCATGAGTGAGAACATATGGAACTCTGTTCTTTGTTTCTGTGATAAATCACTAAAAATGAACTACCACATATCCATCAAACATTCTGCAAAATCCTTCTATCTGTCCTTTATTATGGCTGCATCATATTCCACTGTGTATATACCACATTTATTTTATCCTTTCCAGCTTTGACGGCTACATGGTTGGTACCATAGTTTTTGCAATTGTAATTAGAGCTGCAAAAATCATACTGGTTGGTATCTTTTTGCTAAAATGATTGAGTTCCTCCACATATATTCTCGACAGGGGATTACTGAGTCACATGTAGGTCAATATCTTGTCCTTTACAAACCAACAAACTGTTTTCCAAAGATGTTGCTCTACTTTTCAGTCCACATGCAGTGTAGAATATTTATTTCTTCCCAAAGCCTTACTTGCATGTGTTATTGTTTGTTTTATCAATGATTACCAGTCTTTAGAGTTGTGATTTTTCAAAGTGTTTTCATTTGAATTTCTTTGATGATGAGTGAGGCTGAGGAATTGTCATGTGTCTGCTGACTGCCCATATCTCTTCTTATGAAAAGTGTCCAATCACGTATTTTGCACACTTTTCAAAGGGAATGTTTGTCTGATTTTTCTGAGTGTTTGAAATTCTGTAGATCCTAGATATTATGACTTTTTACAGATATATATGTGGAGAATCGTTTTTTTCATATTCTGTTGGCTGTAACCCTCTCTTCTGATGTTTTATTTTGCTTTGCAGAAGTATATTAATTTTAGGAGATCCCACTTGTCGAACTTAGTTCTTAAGGCATGGATTTTAGGGCTCTGAAGAGAATTAATTTCATTCCAGTTCCCTAATGTTTCTCCTGCGTTTTAAGATTATTTAATTTTGGTGTTTTACATTTAGGTCTGTGATCCATTTAGATTTAATGTGTATGGTGATAAATTGGGATCCTGTTTCAATCTTTTGCATGTTGTCAGCCCTTTCCCAGGACCATTTACTGTATATGTTCTCCATTACCCAGTGGGTCTTGGAGGTTTTTCAAAGATGAGTGGGTTGAGAATTTGAGGATTTCATTCTCTGTCCTGATCCATTGGCCTATGGACCTATTCTTGTACCAATACCAGGCTGTGTTGATTACTGTAAACATACGGGGACCAGCCCCTGCAGAGATTTAAGGGTCCCTGAAAGGTGGGGCAGCATCTGTGATTATTCTGAGAAATAAAAGAAAGAAAGAGAAAGGGGTAGAAAGAAAGAGACTGGACTCTGTCTAGTGCAGAAGCCGATTCTCGATTAGGGATAGATATTAAAAGAAAGAAAGATGGAGGGATAGATATAAAGAGGAAGAAAGAGAAAGAAAGAAAGTGGACAACTGTTCAGTGAAATGAGCAGAAGCGTTTATTGGAACCAACCGTGAGTCTTTTATCCCAAATTTTCACATGTTAAATCACAAGACTTTCACGTGAACACAGGGACAGGTGGATGAGGCGCATCCCCCCACCACCAGGTGTTTTCTTAAGCATGAGGAAGGACAATCCCAATCAAATCACAAGACTTTCACGTGAACACAATTCCAGGTGGATGAGGGCTGCCCCACACATGGCATTTTCCCAAGCATGAGGAAGGACAATCCCAAATTATCTCACTGTTCTTATGCTTGGTTTCAAAGGCAATACAACAATTCTAACATCATAAAATCCTAATAATCAATAACTTCTAAAACTTATGCATACCCAACACCTAATGACTGACTTAAATCCTAATACCTTTCTATTCTGTGCTAATTCTACCTACTATGGAAACTCTTAATTATAGCTCAAACCAGTTCCTAAAGAATGTGGCCCAGTCCAAAGATCATGCTGGGCCAGTTTCTAGGAACAATTGATTACAATCTCTTAACAAAATGGCTATTCTAAAATCCTATGTATCTATCTTAATTTCTATAAAAGTTTCTAATTCCTAATGCTAATATATAAGGCTGATCATCTAGCAATAAAGCTTCTAAAATAAACCCAAATACAAACTGTAATTGTACTAAAGCCAAAACCGCAATTAGTAGAAAGTGGGAACAATGAAATTTCTAAGGTTAGCTTTATTCTATAGAACCTCAAGTATCATGTTTGATCATGCTTGAACTAACATAATTCCCTGACTGTAGAGTAACCTATTCTATAATACTTTCTATGAATAAAATAAATTCAGTTTCTATTATAAGTAGAAAAAACGTACACTAATTGTAACTAAAGAACCAGTTTAAAAGAATGCAGCCCAGCCCAAAGTGGACGCTGGGCTCTTAGGAATGTGGCCCAGTCCAAAGTTCATGCTGGGCCATTTCTGGTAAGTCTAGATAATCATCTATACCATCTAAAGCTGGAAACAGCTCTCTAAATGTATATCCTAATTCTACAAATATACTTTAAAATCTTATAAAGAAGCTTGTATCATGTATAAGGCTCCCAAATGTGACCTGAGTTTGAACTGTGTTAAGTTTAAAGCGAAACCTCAGTCTGTGAGAAACGGGAACAATGGATCCCTAGAGTCAGCCATGCCTGTCATATTCTCAGAACTTCATGCTTAGATCATAAAGTCCCTCTAGTGGGTCATGCCAAAAAAAAAAAGGAGAGGGAATGGGCCTTCAGCTCCTGAACACACCTGGTGTCTCAGGTCGCACCCACCTGGATCCTAATGCTCAGGACAGGCCTCCAACAAAAAGAATTTAGGAGTTTCCGCAGAGGAAAAAAAATGGCATTTGTCACGCTTTTATATAGCCTGAATCTGAACAACTGTTTATGCTGTGTATTTCTGGTTTTCTACAAGTCTGAAGATCCAATTCCAAGAAGATTTCATCCCAGTCAATCCTCAAGGATCAAATCCTTTAAACTCAGTACCAGGAGGCCATCTTTATCTTAAAGTCACAACTCTGTCCTCTGCTAATTAACTGTCTCCTAGCATGAACTCATGACTTGTTTACTGATGAATTTATAATCTTCTAGACTTAAAAAATGAAACATTCCTAGCAACTGATCAGAAAGGTCACTGCTCGTAAATTCCTTAGATAGGTATGCTAAACTGTTACTGAAGTAGCAATGCTATTCAAAGCTGTAATGTTCAAATTAAAGAACCAAAAATCTTTCTGTTTTCAATGGGAATAATTTATGCAGTTGTCTCAATCATGATTCCAAATCCAAGATATGATTCTAGTGTACCTAGGTGACAAATTAGTTTGGCTCTTAAGAGATGAGGCAAATCCATTTCAAACAGAGGCATCAGTAAACAATTTACTTTAAATACAAGCTCGTCAAGACTACTTAAAACTGTCCTCCAAAGATACTCTACTTTTAACTTTGATCTATAATCTTCTGAGAAGCTAATGCAATAGAAACATTCCTAGATAACTGATCAGCAGGTTGCTTAGTGGACTTGCCTTGATAGGCTACTCTGAAACTCTTACTGAAGTAGTAATAGCTATCAAAGTGTAATTTCTAAAATAATAGAAGCAAATATTTTCTGTCTTTCCAAACGGAACAAACCTCATGCAGTGTCTGCAAACATATTCATCATACCAACGAGGTGAAAGGTGTACAGGAATCATCAAAAAGTGCTGCTTAAGAATAAAAAACCTTCATAAAGGCATAGTAAACAAGTTAAAAACTCTAGCACCTTATAAAATTGTTATGATACTCAATTTTAACAGTTTGGTACTCATTCCATACTAAAAACACATAAGAGGACTGTAAGCATGCCCTAATGTGATACAGCTGAGTTTGTCCAACAGGCCTAGAGGGCACTGACTGGTTGAAGGGCTGTGAGGGCTCTTCACAAATGAGGCTGAATGGCTTGTCTGATTCCAATTTTAAATGAAAGTGTTGGGGATAACCATCCATTGGAGTGCCTTCTAGCTGCAGCAAGCGTAGAGCCATTAAAACCCCAGTCACTAATATATAGTCTTTCACCGGTAGAGGATAGTCCACCTTAGAGTATATAAGCACAGTCTCTCCATTTCAGGAAGCCAGCATCTTGCCAGACGAGTGACCAGTCCTTTTCCGTATCATTGAAGGGGCAAGCAGGTACACTGAGAGGCATGAAGCTCTAGTCACATGGCTAGGGTTGATTCCTCCAGGCATTAACATCTCCAGTCACCAACCGTCCTTGATATTGTCCTGATAAGGGCTTTCTGTACTCAGAGACTTAAAAGTAGACATTAAGCAAGAAGCCTGGTAATTATTAAAAGCAGAATTATTATAAAAACAAATAGGAGGAGTTGGAATGCCCTTCATAAGAAAAATTACGATTAGTAACATGTTTGACTTGAGCACGAAATAAAGCAGGCCCTTCCCTTTTCCTGTAAGGAGAGCCTTCCATTTTATCAGAGGTTTTATACTTCCTTCTGGATTTCAATGTCTAGCCATAGCTGAATAGCCTGAAGAGTCCAAATTTAAATGATTATAACAAATAAAGCATGATTCAAGATATGGTGAGGAGAGCTATACTTGAACTCCTCTCTTGTAACTTAATTGATTTTTTTTGAAGTTTGGTGAGCTCTTTCAACTATGGCTTGACATTGTGGATTGTAGGGAATTTCTGTGGAATGAGAAATAGTAAATTGGGAGCAAAATTTCTGGAGAGATTTAGATGTATATGCAGGACCGTTGTTGGTTTTCAGTTGCTTTGGCATACCTAGTTGTGAAAAGCAAAAGAATAAATGTTGTGCCACGTCCTTGTAGGCTTCTCCAGTTTTTGCTGAAGCTAAATTAACTTGAGAAAATGTATCCACAGTCACATGCAAATAAGACAATTTTCCAAAGCTGGAAAGTGAGTTACATCCATTTGCCATAGCATGTTAGGTCTCAGTCCTCGAGAGTTGACTCCTCCTGGAGCTGGAACAAAAGTTTTAAATTCTCAGAGAGTAAACTGAATGTAAATTGTTTACAATCCTCTGGGCTTAAAGGTATAGTAAAGAAACAATTCTGTAAATCAATAACTATAATATTAAAGTTAACATGTATAGCAATCCAGGCTGCAACGCTCCCATGACTTCCATAGTAGCGTTAATTGCTCTTAAATCCTGTAAAAGTCTCCATTTACCAGATTTTTCTTAATTACAAATAGGAGTGTTTCAAGGGCTAGTGGTTGCCATTGGGGGGCTAGTAGAAGGCTCTATATGACCAGCCCCTAATTGTTGTTAAACTAGTTTTTTGACTGCCTTAAGCTTTTCTGATGGCATGGGCTATTGTTCCACCCAAACCGGTTTGTCATCTTTCCAGGCAATCAGTCTTGAAAACAGTGGCCCCTAAGGTAAATTCAAATAACCAATACCTGTTATTTGGACAGGCTCCTGTATTCCTTGCCCATCTTTACCAAGTCCCTTAAAGGGTCATAGCCCATTACAGCATTTGTGCTGAGACTTTTCATTGGGCTATAGCAAAAGCATGCCCATTTGTGAAGAATACTCTTCCCCATAAGTAAAGGTGATAGATGAATAACATATGGCAAAAGGTTCCTGAAGTCTTACTATCTGTCCAATTTAAAATCTGTGAACTTTGGCTACTGAGGTACTCGACCAATGCCTTGAGTCCTGAAGGAGCTATTTGAGTAGACCAGGAAGCAGGCAATTTTCGGCAATACAAGAAACATTGGCTCCTTGTCTAACAAGCCTGTAATTTTGACTCCTTGTATAAATAAATCTTTTAGAGTCTAGATTTAGTAACCTCTGAACCCAAAAAGCAACATCCTAGAGTCAAATCCAGAGTCCCTCTAGGCAGGTTAAAGTTTTACCTGCTTTGTGATAAGGCAAGGCAGCAACTGGGTTATTCTCTGATGTTTTGCTGGGGGAGCAACAAGCACTGGTTTCTCCTGTGACAAATCCACATCCAGGAATAAGGGAAAATTCCTTGTAAGACAAGGAATTCTGCCAAATATATCCCACTATTCCTTCGGGGGGGCCCTTTTACTCCCATAGGAATTGGGTCACCGAACGGATTTAATTTTGTTGGGTGGAGGAACAAAAGCCCAGCCTGTACTCCCTGGGGTGGCTCGGATGAGTTCTGAAAGGAGCAGAAGGAAGAAGGGTTCATGGTGGTGGCTGTCCCTATTTTTTCTGGGGCCGGGCTGGCCCCTCTGGAAGTTTTCCTGACGGGGTCTTGTTTTTTGATTAAAAGGGTCCCATTTTTATGAAATTTAGATAGCCATTCTCTACCAATAAAAACTTTTTGGGCCCTTTGGGACAAAGGGTTTTTTGGTCAAGACCCCAGTAAGTGGTGAGGTATGCCATTTTAGCCACCCATACCTTACTTCACTGGACAATCTGTTAATGTGTCGACTTGACCATATTAAAGAAAACTGTAATGAGATATTCTTTTCCCTATTATTTATATATTTTATTTATTACTTATATATTGTTTATGTATTACTATAATTTTTATATATATATTGTTTATATTCTTATTATTACTTTATTTTTATATTTGCTTATATAATTCTTAATTCTTATATATTTTGTTATTTACTTATTTTACTTAATTACACATTTACTTATATACTTTTGTTTTACTTACATTTTTATTTTACTTATATACTACCATTACTTATATACTTTTTTATTATCGAGCCTCTGCATTCCTATAAAAAAGGAAAAGTGTAACTAAGTTCAGGTTTTATTTCAGTATTCTCAATTTTTAAAAGGGAAAACCTTAGAAAAAGTTGCAGAAAGAGGTAACTTTAGCTTAGTGGGGCAGTTTCTACTAATGTGCCGGGTTTTTTAAACACATAACATGATTGCACTGAAAATTTTTCTTTTTACCTGCACCCTGCATACCTTAAAGATTGTGAAAATTTCTCCCTTCAATGCGCGCCAAGCAATCCTTGCATAATAGCTGAGCTTACTCCACCACTGGCATATAAAATCAGAAACCCCTTTTGGTTTTTTTATGGTTAAGCAAACCTGAAATATTATTACCATTTTAAAAGCCAATTTTTGATAAGAATTTCTGCTGCTTCTTCATTAGTAATTCCCCATTAATAGCTTAGTGAGTCTGGAAAAAAAGTCCTCATAATTTTCCCTTGGCTTTTTTTTTAAATCAGATAAAGAATCTAAGCATTCTGCCGTAATTTTTCCCCCGGTGAAGCACAATGATTTTTTTGAAGCAAAACACTTTGGTAGAGAAATTTGATTCCCATTTGGGTATACAAACAGCCCCTAAGCATATCATGAGAAATAATGAAGACCAGCGGGTCATTTAAATTCTGGTCCATTTGAATTCTAATTTTATCCTCATACTCGGTTTTCACAGCAAATAGGACCTCCGGACAACAGCTTTGGGTTAATTGCTGCCAATCTGGAGAGTCATCCATAGAGGAAATTTATCTAAAAAGGGAATTGTATAAGGTGCAAGAAGACCCAAATTTGAGTTTTCCTCCCATAACTCTCTTACCAATTTATTGGAAGGTTTCCCAGTGAGCTTGATCCCCTCCTCAGCACGGGGTAAAATTGTATTGGGAAAAAAGCTTGAAACTAAATTCTTCTTTTTCTGCTTCAACTTGTATGCCCGCATAACGAGAGGAAAGACAGAGCCCAGGGGCATTACCGCATTATTAGGCAAAATTTTTGACTTTAGGACTTTACATTGAAAGGAGCAGCCTGTGGGAGGGAAGGGCAGTGTTGCCCCTAAAGCCTGAAATAAAAACTATCAGCTTTCCTGGTTCAGCTTCATCCTGGGGGGTAATTATTATTGTTTTAAACCGGGGAGCCAAAGGGTGCAGGAAAAAAAAAAAGTTTCTTTATCATCATCATCTTACAGCCTTTTTGGAAGGAAATTTCTCATAATCATGCTGTGGTTTAAACATTTTAATTAACATTGTTACTCCAAAATGTAGAAAAAAAGCTAGATTAGAAAAGAAGCTTTAGCTCCATGTTAAAACAAAGTTTAAAAAGATACTGATGAATTTTTACATTCCTAGATTTATCTGGCCCATGATTAGATCAGGGTCTGGTTCACAAAACTTGCTTACCCATCCTGCTCTCCCCGTCTTACAGAGGGGTCTCAGCACCGGGTAAGATCCTAGCTGCCCCCAAACAGAAAAAACTTATTTTTCCCGGGGCCCACGTTGGGTCATTTTGCGGGACCAGCCCCCGCAGAGATTTAGGGTCCCTGGAAGGGGGGCACCCTGGATTATTCTGGGGAAAAAAGAGAAGAAAGAGAAAGGGGGAGAAAGAAAGAGATGGACCTCTCTAGTGCAGAAGCATTCTTATTAGGATGATATTAAAAGAAAGAAAGATGGAGGGATAGATATAAAGAGAAAAAGAAAAGAAAGAAAATGGACAATTTTTCAGTGAAATGAGGAAGCCTTTTTTTGGGACCAACTTTAGTCTTTTATCCCAAATTTTCACATGTTAAATCACAGACTTTCATGTGAACACAAGGCCAGGTGGAGAGGTCATCCCCCCCCACCAGGGGTTTCCTAAGCATGAGAAGGACAATCCAATCAAATCACAAGACTCAGTGAACACAAACCAGTGGTTTAGGGGAATCCCCACCCCCCAGGGTTTTCCAAGCATAGGAAGAAAATCCCCAAAAATTTTCTCATTTCCCTTTTCTTTGGGGTTTTGTTCCTCAAGGGAATACAACAATTCTAACATCATAAAATCCTAAAAATCAATAACTTCTAAACTTATGCATACCCAACACCCAATGACTGATTTTAAAACCTAATACCTTTCTATTCTGTGCTAATTCTACCTACACTAAGAAACTCTTAATTATACTCAAACCAGTTCCTAAAGAATGTGGCCAGTCAAAGATCACCCCGGGCCTTTCTAGGAACAATTGATTACAATCTTTAACAAAATGGTTTTTTTAAAAACCTAATATCTATCTTAAATTTTTATAAAATTTCAAATCCTATCTAATATATAAGGCTGATCATAGCAATAAACTTCTAAAATAAAACCCCCAAAACAAACTGTAAAGTACTAAAGCCAAAACCAATTAGTAGAAAGTGGGAACAATGAAATTTCAAGGTTAGCTTTATTCTTAGAACCTAAAGTATCATGTTTGATCATGCTTGAAGTAACATAATTCCCTGACTTTGAGTAACCCATTCTATAAAACTTTCTATGAATAAAATAAAATTTAGTTTCTATTATAAGTAGAAAAAATGTACACTAATTGTAACTAAACAACTGGTTTAAAAGATGCAGCCCCGCCCAAAATAGACGCTGGGCTCTTAGGGAAAGTGGCCCAGTCCAAAGTTCGTGCTGGGCCATTTCTGGTAAGTCTAGATAATCATCTATACTATCTAAAGCTGGCAAAAACTCTCTAAATTTACAGACTAATTCTACAAGTATACTTAAAATCTTATAAAGAAGCTTGTGTCATGTATAAGTTTCCCAAATGTGACCTGAGTTTGAACTGTGTTAAGTTTAAAGTTGAAACCACAGTCTGTGAGAAACGGGAACAATGGATCCCTAGAGCCAGCCATGCCTGTCATATTTTCCCGAACTTCATGCTTGGATCAAAAAAATCTCTGCTAGTGGGTCATGCCAAAAACAAAGAAAGGAGGAGGGAATGGGCCTTCAGCTCCTAAACACAACCTGGTGGTCTCGTGTCGGCAGCCCACCTAGATCCCTAATGCTCAAGCCCGCTTCCAACATAAACATATACTAAAGTATGAAGTCTGGAACTGTGATAACTCCTGCTTTCTTTCGATAAAATTTTTTTGTCTCTTCATGATTGTTTATGGTTTCATATGAATTGTTTATCATAATTTTCCCGGTCTGATAAGCATGATGTTAACTTAATGGTTATTTCATTGAATCTGTAGATAGACTAAAAGGCTAATTTTTACATTAAAAGAGGTAAGTAAAGTCACGGAAACAAGCATGTCAAATTGTCATTTATGACATCAACCTCAGAACTTTGACATCATAATGGGAGGGACCTTGACTACTGAGCAATCCTTAGGCTTCAAGCACTTGTGTACAGTGCTCTGCAAAATGCGTTAGAAAAGGTGGATTTCATTCCAAAAAGTGAAGAGAACAATGTGTTCAACCTATGCAAAAATTTCTCCAGGGATAAGTGACCATTCAAGAATCCTCAAAACGAGGTAGTCTTTTTTTTTTTTTTTAGTTGGATACTCACTCTATCACACAGACTGGAGTGCAGTGACCACTCCTGGCCCCGCAGCCTTGACCTGCTGGGCTCCGGCGATCATTCCACCTCAGGCTTCAAAGTAGCCAAAACTGCAGGCCCGCGCTACCATACCCAGCTAATTTTTACATTTATAGTAGAGATGAGGTCTTGCTGCCCAGGCGGGTCTCGAATCCACAAGCTCAGGCAATCCACTCACCTCAGCCTCTCAAAGGCGCAGGATTACAGGCTGACCCACGGAGCTCAGCCATCATTTTTTGTTTTTTGAAGCAGTCTTTCCCAAGAAACACATAAACTTGGAGGGGATCTGGCGGAGTTGGCCAAGAGGTAGTCTTTTATCATTATGAGCAGTTTTTCCTACAGGATTTGAACATTGTTTTTGCTAAGATCATAATCAATTTTCCTCTATTTTCAATTATCTAAATTTTTATACTAATGCAGATCCCTAATACTTACTGCTTTGTAAATCTCCATGTTATTTTGTTTTATATATATTGCGCCCCAAATTCTCTTTTTTCTGTGTGCCTCATTTTCAATGCTTGGTGCTTAAAAGTATCAGATTAATGGAACTTTCTTCCAGAGTACAGCATTATGTCTTAGGTAGAGAAAATACTAGGGGATTCAATGGAAATACTCTTTCAAAAATAAAAATTGGGTTAAAATATAAAGGTAATGTCATTTTATATTTTCTTGAAAAATATAAGGGAAATTTTCTCTAAGGATTGCACATCTGTAACATTTAATCAAAATTAACAAGAAGAAAATACACAGTGCATCAAGAAAATTTACAAAAAATTTTACGAATGGAAAAAGCTGTATTAAATTACAATACTGTTTTCTTATCTAAAATATTTTAGATTTATTATTCATTCTGCCTTCTGAATAGCATTAGGCACACTGAATCTCAAGGTTCAGTTTTCTAAGAATGATATAGATCTGGAATCTCAACAAATTTCATTTAGGCATAACAAAACATTCAGAATTTATGTGAGAAACACTGTAGTTGTCAATTTTGAAGGCAGAATTAGACTATGTATTTCCCAAAGTATTAAAAGGAAATGGAGTTATTATTGGAGTATTATACAATACTTAAAAAATCAATACCAGCATAGTGAACATTTCCAGGCCCCAACCCCGAATGTAACCACTTTTAAACTAAAAAAAAAATTTAAAAATTTGAATAAAGTTTTCCTGTTTTATAGTTTTATTTACTTATTTATTTACTTATTTATTTTAACTTTTTAAAAAATGTGGGGTACAATTCAGAGATAGATATGCAAACATTGATTTTGCAGGGTCCCTGTTTGATGAGGTATGCCCCCCCATTCCCTTTGCAGAATCCCTCCACTGCCAATCTAACCCTTTCCCCTAAACAGTTTTCCACTACTGCCAATCACTTTCTTACAACACTATACGTGATCAAGTTCAGCTCATGAGTGAGAACCTTGGAACTCCGTTCTTTGTTGCTGTGATAAATCACTGAAAATGACCTACTTCATATCCATCAAAACGTTCTGCAAAATTCTTATATCTGTCCCTGTTTATGTCTGCATAATATTCCACTGTGTATATACTACATTTATTTTATCCATTCCAGCATTGATGGGCAACATGGTTGGTATCCTGTTTTATTGCAAATTTTGATTAGAGCTGCAAAAAGCATACTGGTGCAGGTTCTTTTTGGTAAAATAATTCGAGTTCCTTGGGTATATTATCGAAAGTGGAATTACTGAGTCACATGGTAGGTCAAGATCTTGTCCCTTTACAAATCACCACACTGTATTCCAAAGAGGTTGCTCTGCTTTTTAGTCCACATGCAGTGTAGAAGTATTTATTTCTTCCCAAATCCTGACTTGCATCTGTTTTGTTTGTTTTTTTAAATGGTCTGTCTTACAGGAGTATGTGGTATTTCAAAATGGTTTCATTTGCATTTCATTGATGATGAGTGAGGTGAGCAATTTTCGCATGTCTGCTGGCTGCCAGTATCTCGTCTTATGAAAAGTGTCCAATCACGTATTTTGCAAACTTTTCAAAGTGTATGTTTGTCTGATTTTCTGAGTGATTGCGTTTCTTCTAGATCAAAGATGTTATGACATTTTACAGATATATAGGTGGAGACACGTTTTTCCATTTTGTTGGCTGCTTCCCCGCTCTTCTGATGGTTTCTTTTGTTTTGCAGAAATATATTACTTTGATGAGATCCCACTTGTCTAACTTACTTCTTAAGGCATGGGTGTTTAGGGCTCTGAAGAAGAATTAGTTTCTGGTTCAGTTTCTCTAATGTTGTCTCCTGTGTTTTCTAAGATTATTTAATTTTGGGGTTTTACGTTTAGGACTTTGATCAAATTTGAGTTAATGTGTATGGTGATAGATTGAGGTCCTGTTTCAATCTTGTGCATTTTGTCAGCCTTTTCCCAGAACCATTTACAAAATATGTTCTCCATTACCCAGTGGGTCTTGGAGATGTTTTTAAAAACGAGTTGGTTGAGAATTTGAGGATTTCATTCTCTGTCCTGATCCATTGGCCTATACACCTATACTTGTACCAATACCAGGCTGTGTTGATTACTGTTAACCTATAGTAAAGTTTGAAGACTGGAACAGCCATAGCTCCATCTTTATTCCTTTTGGGTGTTCATGATTCTTTTGGCTGTTCATGATTGTATATGGTTTCATATGAATTCATTATTGTAATTTCCAGGTCTGATAAGAATTATGCTAACTTAATAGTTATTTCATTGAATCTGTAGGTTAACATAAAGGCTAATTTTTACATTAAAAGTGTTAAGTAAAGAAGGGAAACAAGCATGTCAAATTCTCATTTATGACAACAGCCTCAGAAATTTGACATCATAAGGGGGGGACCTGGACTACTGAGCGATCCATAGGCTTTAAGCACTTGTGTACAGTGCTCTGCCAAATGCGATAGACATGGTGGATTTCTTTCACAAGAAGTGAAGAGAAGCATGTGTTTTACACCTATGCTAAAATATCTCTAGGGGGAAGTGACCATTCAAGAATCCTCTAAATGAGGTAGTCTTTTTTTATATAACAGTCATAATTTAGAGGTATGAGAAAACCCCCAAAATTTGGGGGGTGACTTTAGGGGGTTGACCACGAAATAGTCTTTTATTATTATGGTCTTGGAGTCCTGTTGGAACTTGGTTGTAGCACAACCAAATAATATTTTAGCACTTTCTTCAGTTTAGAAACTTTTGGATGTTTTTAGTATTGTGTAACAGCCTTTTAGCAGTTTGTCCTACAGGATTTCAACATTGCTTTTGCTAAGATTATGTTCAAATACCCCGAATTTTCAATTATCTAAATTTTTATACTAATGTAGAGCCCAATAACTTACTACTTTGTAAATCTCCATGTTATTTTGTTTTATATATATAGGGACCCAAATTCTTCTTATCCTTTGTGCCTCATTTTAAATGATTAAAAGCATCAGATTAATCGGATACTTTTTTTGCAGAGTACAACATTATGTCTTAGGTAGAAAAAAAAATACTAGGGGGTTCAATGGAAATACTCTTTTCAAAATATATATTGGGAAAATATAAAGTGAATGTGATTTTTTTATTTCCTGCGGATATATAATGGAAACTTTTCTCTAAGGATTGCACATCCCTTACATTTTCTTTTTTTTTTTTTTTTTTTTTAGGTGGAGTCTCACTCTGTCACCCAGACTGGAGTGCAGTGGCTGCACCAGGTCACTGCAGCCTCCCCCTGCTGGGCTCCGAAGATCCTTCCACCTCAGCCTTTCGAGTAGCCCTAATTACAGGTGTGCGCTACCAGGCCCGGGTTTATTTTTTGATTTGTTGTTGAGATGAGATCTTGCTGCCAAGGATGGCCTCGAAACCCCCAGGATCAGGCAATCCACTCACCCCAGCCTCCCAAAGGCACGGGATTACAGACTGAGCCACAGAGCCTGGCTCATCTGTAACATTTAATCAAAATCAACAAGCAGAAAATACAGAGTGCACCAAGAAAATGTATATAAAATTTTAAAATGGAGAAAGCTGTATTAAGTCACGATAGTTTTTTCTTTCTAAAATTTTTAAGATTTATTATGCGTTTTGCATTCTGAATAGCACTTAGGTACCCTGAATCTCAAGGATCAGGTTTCTAAGAATGATATAGATCTGGAATTTCAAAAAGTGTCAATTTAAGCAGAATAAAACATTCAGAATTTATGTGAGAAACACTGTAGTTGTCAATTTTGAAGGCAGAATTATACCCTGTATTCCAACGTATTAAAAGGAGAAGGAGTTATCATTGGAGTATTATACATTTTTTTAAAAAAAACAGTCCCTGAATGAACATTTCTAGGCCCAAACCCCGAATTGCATCCATTTTTAAATTAAAAAAAAAAAAAAAAATAAACAAATAAAATCAGTTACATGTATTACAGCTTACATTTATTTATTTATTGTTAATTTTCTTAAAAATGTGGGGTACAATTCAGAGTTAGATTTACAAACATTGATTTTTCAAGGTCCCTGGTTGATGAGGTATGCCCCTCCTTTTCTAAGCAGTATCCCCTTTACTGCCAATCTCACCCCCCCTAAACATTTTCCACTACTGACAGTCACTGTCTTACAGCACTCTAAGTGACCAAGTTCAGCTCATGAATAAGAACAATGGAACTCTGTTCTTTTTTTCTGTGATAAATGACTGAAAATGACCTACATCCTGTCCATCAAACGTTCTGCAAATCCTTATTTCTGTCCTATTTTTTGGCTGCATAATATTCCACTGTGTATATACCACATTATTTTATCCATTCCAGCTTTGATGTGCAACATGGTTGACACCATCTTTTTTGCAAATTTTGATTAGAGCTGGAAGAAACATATTGGTGCAGGTATCTTTTCTGTAAAATGATTTGTGGTCCTATAGTAATGTTCTTGACAGGGGGAATTACTGAGTCACATGGTAGGTGAAGAACTTGTCTTTTTACAAACCACACACTGTTTTCCAAAAATGTTGCTCTACTTTTCAAACAAAACGCAGTGTAAAAGCATATATTTCTTCCCAAATCCTGACCTGCATCTGTTATTGCTTGTTTTATTCAGGATGGCCAGTCTTACAGGGGGTATGTGGTATTTGAAAGTGGTTTCATTTCCATTTCTTTGATGATGAGTGAGGCTGAGCAATTTTCATGTGTCTGCTGGCTGCCCTTAACTCTTCCTATGAAAAGTGTCCAATCACGTATTTTACACAGTTTTCAAAGGGAATGTTTGTCTGATTTTTCTGGATGTTTCAGTTTCTTGTAGATCCTAGATGTTATGCCTTTTTACATATATGTAGGAGGAGAATCGTTTTTCCCATTCTGTTGGCTATATCCCTGCTCTTCTGATGGTTTCTTTTGTTTTGCAGAAGTATATTAATTCGATGAGATCCCACTTGTCTAACTTACTTCTGAAGGCATGTGTATTTCGGGCTCTGAAGAGGAATTAGTTTCCAGTTCCAGTTTCCCTAATGGTGTCTCCTGCGTTTTCTAAGATTATTATAATTTGGTGTATTATGATTAGATCTTTGATCCAATTAGAATTAATGTGTATGGTGATAGATTTGGGTACTGTTTCAATATTGTGCATGTCGTCATCCTTTTCCCAGTACCATTTACTGAATATGTTCTCCATTACCCAGTGGACTTAGAGGTTTTTTCGAAGATGAGTTGGTTGAGAATTTGAGCATTTCATTCTCTGTCCTGATCCATTGGCCTATAGACCTATTCTTGTACCAATACCAGGCTGTGTTGATTACTGTAAATATATAGCAAAGTTTGAAATCTGGAACTGCGATAGCTCCTGCTTTGTTACTTTTGATTAGATTCTTTAGGCTATTCATGAATTTTTATGATTCATATGAATAATTATTATTTTTCTGAGTTGGATTATCAATTTCTCGCCAAGACTGAGAGAGCAGTGGCTGCTCCCTGCCACTGCAGCCTTGACCTGCTGGGCTCTGGCGATCCTTCTGCCTCAGCCTTCCAAGTGTCCGGAATTACAGGCATGCTCTACCACACCCTGTTGATTTTTTGATTTATTGTAGGTTCGGTAAGAGACTGCCCAGGCTGTCTCGAACCCACCAGTTCTGGTAATGCACTCACCTCACCCACACAAAGGTGCGGGATTAAATTCTGAGCCAACGATCCCGGCCATATGAATCCTTTATTGTAATCTCCAGGTCTGAGAAGAATGTTGTTAACTTAATTGTTATTTCATTGAATCTGTATATTGACCAAAAGTCTCATTTTACATTAAAAGAGGTAAGTAAACTTAGGGAAAAAAAGTATGTCAAATTGTCAATGATGACATCAGCCTCAGAACTTTGACATCATAATGGGAGTGATCTTAACTACTGAGCAATCCTTAGGCTTCAAGCACTTGTGTACAGTGCTCTGATGTGGTGGAATTGAAAATTCGGGAAAGTGATTATGATCTTAGCAAAAGCAAAGTTCAAATCTGTAGGAAATACTGCTCAAAGCTTGTTACACAATACTAAAAGCTTCCACAGTTTCTAAACTAAGGAACGTGCTAAAATATTATTTGGTTGTGCTATAACCAAGCTCCAACAGGACTCCGTGATCATAATAAAAAGACTAGTTCGTGGGCAACTCCCTCAGGTCCCTCCCAGTTTGGGAGTTTCTGCCTCTCAGTAAAGACTGTTTAAAAAAAAAAAAAAGACTACATCTTTAGAGGATTCTTGAAGGGTTTATTACCCCTGGAAAAATTTTTTGGATGTGTTCAACATGTGAACACATATTTATCTTCACTTCTTTGGAATGAAATCCAATGTGTCTACGCATTTGGCAAAACACGTACACAAGTGCTTGAACCCAAAGGATTGCTCAGTAGTCAAAGTCCCCCCCATTATGATTCAAAGTTCTGGGGCTGATGTAAAAAAATGAAAATTTTAACATCCCTGTTTCCCTGACTTTACTTCCCTTTTTATGTAAAAATTAGCCTTTTAGTCAATTACAGATTCAAAAAAAAAACCATTAAGTTAACATCATTCATCCAGACCTGGAAATTACAAAAAAAATTATATGAAACCATAAACCATCATGATACCCAAAAAAAAAAAAAAAATTATCAAAAAAACAAAGGGGAGCTATCGAGTTCCAGACTTAAAAATTTTACAATTTTACAGAAATCAACACACCTGGTATTGTACAAGAATGGGTCCATAGGCCAATGAAGGGGGAAGAGAATGAAATGCTCAAACCCTCAACACTCACTTTGAAAAACCCCCAAAAACCAGGGTTTAATGGAGAAATATTCAGTAAATGGTGCGGGAAAAGGCTGAAATATGCAAAATTTGAAACAGGACCCTTCCTATCACCTACACTTAAATTATATGGATCAAAGACCTAAACGTAAAAAAACAAATTATAAAATCTAGAAAACCAGGAGACACCTTAGGGAACTGGAATCGGAAACTAAATTTACTTCACCCTAAATCCATCCTTAAGCTAAGTAAGACAAGGTATCTCATCAAAAAATATCCCCCCCGCAAACAAAAGAAACCGTAGAAGGGCAGGGATACGCAACAGAATGGGAAAAAGATTCTCCCTATAATTGTAAAGAGGCATTACATCTGGATCTAAAGAAATCAAACATCAAAAAAACAGACAAAAATTTCCCCTTTTAAAATGTGAAAATACTGATTGGACACTTTTTTTTTAAAAGAAATAGGCACCCGCAGACACTGAAAAATTCCCCAGTTTACTCATCATCAAAGAAATGCAAATGAAACCACTTTGAACTACCACAACCCCCTGTAAGACTGGCCATCATTAAAAAACAACCCTAAATGCAGGTCAGGATTTTTGGGAAAAAATAAATGCTTCTACATGATGTGGACTGAAAATTTGAGCAACTATTTGGAAAACAGTGTGGGGGTTTGTAAAGGGAAAATCTTGACCTACATTGACTCAGAAATTTCCCCCCTAGAGAATATACCTAGGAAAATCAAATCATTTTACCAAAAGCCCCGCACCCTATTTTTTCAGCTCTATCACAATTGCAAAAAAAAAAGGTACCAAAATTTGCCCATTAAAGTTTGGGAAAGGTAAAAAAAAAGAGGTTATACACAGTGGAATATTTTGCACCCCTAAAAAAAGGGCAGATAGAAGGGTTTTTCAGAACGTTTTATGGTAGGTCATTTTCAGTGATTTATCACAGAACCAAAGAACGAATTCCCTAGTTTTCATCATGAGCTGAACTGGATCACTTATATGTTTTAAGAAAGGATTGGAGTAGTGGAAACCTTTTTTAGGGGGGGGGGTGAATTGGAAATGGAGGGGTGGGGGAAAGGGAAAGGGAGGGGCATACCTCATCAACCGGGAAAACCTCTTAATAAATTGTTGATTTTTAAAATCTGAATTGTAACCCACATTTTTTTAAAAATTTAAAAAATAAAAAAATATAAAATAAAAAAAAGGAAAGCTAAAAAACCTTTCAACTGACTTTTTTTTTTTTATTCTATTTTTTTTTTTAAAATTAAAAAAATTTTTAAAAATTTTTAGGGTTGGGCCTAGAAATGTTCACTATGCAGGGATTGTTTTTTTAAAGAATTGTATAATACTCCAATGATAACCCCTTTTTCCCTTTTAATACTTTGGAATCTGGTATAATTCTGCATTCAAAATCACAACTACAGTGTTTCTCACAAAAATTCGAATGTTTTATTCTCCCTTAAATTGAAACTTGTTGAGATTCCAGATCTTTTCATTCTTAGAAACCTGAACCTTAAATTTCAGTGTACCTAAGTGCTATCCAAAAGGCAAAAATCATAATAAATTTTAAAAAATTTTTTAAAAAATAAAACAGTATCATAATTTAATACAGTTTTTTTCATTTTTAAAAAATTTTGTAAATTTTCTTGGTGTTTCTGTTTTTCTGCTTTTTAAATTTTTTATTAAAATTACAGATGTGTAATCCTTATAGAAAAGAAATCAATTCCCTTTATTTTTTAAACCCCAATTTTTTTATTTTTTAAAAAAGTTTTTTTTTTTCCATTGAATCCCCCAGTATTTTCTAAACGTAAGACATAATGCTTTACTCTGCAACAAAGTACCCGTTTAAAACTGATACTTTTAATCACCAACCTTTTAAAAATTTAGGCAAAACAAAAAAAGAGAATTTGGGGCCCAAAATTATAAAAGGAAAAAACATGGAGATTTGAAAAATAGTAAGTATTTGGGCTCTGCATTTTTTTTAAAATTTTTAAAAAATTGAAATTTCTGGAAAATTGATTATGATCTTAGCAAAAGCAATGTTCAAATCCTCTAGGAAAAACTGTTTAAAAGGCTGTTACACAATACTAAAATCATTCAATGTTTCTAAATAAAAAAGTGCAAAATTTAATTTTTTGGGTTGTGATAAAAACCAAGCTCCAACAGGACTCCCTGACCATAATAATAAAAGACTACCTGGTGCAACGCCCTCGGGTTTCCCCCCCAAATTGGGGGGGTTTCTCGGTCCCCCTCAATAAAGACTGTTTAAAAAAAAAAAAAGGGCTCGGTGGCCACTCACTGCAGTCTGGGGACAGAGTGAGATTCCAACAAAAAAAAAAAAAAAAAAGCCCCCTTTAGAAGAACTTGAAGGGCCACTGATCCCTGGAAAAATTTATGGATAGGTTTTAACACATAATGCCCCTTCACTTTTTGGGAATAAAATCCACCATGTCTCCCGCTTTGGCAGAGAAACGGTACACAAGTGCTTGAAGCCAAAGGGTTTGCTCAGTAGTAAAGGGCCCCTTCCCATTATGATGTCAAAGTTCTGAGGCTGATGTCATCAATGACAATTTGACATCCTTTTTTCCCCTTGACTTTGCTTACCCTTTTAATTAAAAATCAGCCTTTTAGCCAATCACAGATTCAATGAAATGACCATTAGGTTAAAATCATTCTTCCAGACCTGGAGATTACAATAAAGAATTCATATGAAACCATAAAAAATCATGAATAGCTAAAAAAATCTTATCAAAAGAAAAAAGCGGGAGCTACCCCGGGTTTTCCAGACTTCAAACTTTACTATATGTTAACAGAATCAAACAGCCGGTATTGGTACAAGAATAGGTCCATGGGCCCAAAGGGGAAACAGGAGAGAGAAAAAATCCTCAAAATCTCAACCAACACATCTTTAAAAAAACCCCAAAAACCCACTGGTTAATGTAGAACAAAATTTGAGTAAATGGTGCGGGAAAAGGCTGACAACATGCAGAAGATTGAAATAGGACCCCTATCACCATAACATTAACTCAAAGGGAATCAAAGACCTAAATGTAAAACACCAACTTATAATAATCTTACAAAACCGGGAGACCCAAAAAAAAAAATTTGGAAAACGGAAACTAATTCCTCTTCAGAGCCCTAAATCCCCATGCCTTAAGAAAAAAATTAGACAAATTTAAAATTAAAAACTTCTGCAAAAAAAAGAAACCATCAGAAGAGCAGGGATAAAGCCAACAGAAGGGGAAAAAACAATTCTCCACCTATTATCTGTAAAAAGGCATAAATCTAGGATCAAAAGGGAAAACCCAAACACTCAAAAAAATCAGACAAACATTCCCATTGAAAATTGTGCAAAATACGTGACTGGACACTTTTGAAAAGAAGAGATAGGGGGAAACCAGCAGACACATGAAAATTGCTAAGAATCATTCCATCAAAGAAATAAAAATGAAACCACTTTAAAATACCACATACCCATTGTAAGACGGGCCACCATTAATAAAACAAACAATAACAGATGCAGGAGAGGTTTTGGGGAAGAAAAAAATGTTCTAAAATGCATGTGGACTGAAAAGTAGAGAAACATCTTTGGAAAACGTGTGGTGGTTTGTAAAGGGACAAGATATTGACCAAACCATGTGACTCAGTAATTCCCCTTTTGAAAAATACCTGGAGGAATTCAAATCTTTTTCCCCAAAAATCCCTTGGCTAGTACGTTTTTTGCAGCCCTAATCACAATTGCAATAAAACATGATACAACCATGTTGCCCATCAAAGTTTGAATGGAAAAAATAAATGGGGTATATACACAGTGGAAATTATGCAGCCTTTAAAAAGGACAGAATTTTGGTTTTTGAAGAAAGTTTGATGGATATAAGGTGGGTTTTATTTTGAATAAATTATCACAAAAAAAAAATAACAGAGTTCCATATTTCTCACTCATGAGCTAAACTGGATCACTTATAGTGCTGAAAGAAAGTGATTGGCGTAGTGGAAAACTGTTTGGGGGAAAGGGTGAGATTGACAATGGAGGGATAGTGCTAAGGAAGGGGGGGATACCTCATCAACCGGGGACCCTGCAAAAACAATGTTTGTATATCTAACTCTGAAATTACCCCACTTTTTAAAAAAAAACTAAATAACAAATAAATGAAAGCTATAAAACGTGCAACTAACTTTTTTTTCTTTTTTTATTTTTTTACTTTAAAAATTGTTACAGTTCGGGGTTTGGGTTTTAGAAATGTTCATTATGCAGGGATTGTTTTTTTAAAGAATTGTAAAACTGCAAGTTAACCCCTTTTTCCCCTTTAATACGGGGAATACATGGTATAATTTGCCTTCAAAATTAAAAATTCAATGTTTCTCAAATAAATTTAATGTTTTATTTGCCTAAATTGAAACTTGTTGAGATTCCAGATCTTATCATTCTTAGAAAAATTTAAAAAGGCCTTTAAAAAAATTTTCGGGGAAAAAACCAAAATTTAATAAGCTTTTTCCTTTCCCTTAAAATTTGTTTACATTTTTTTGGGTGCACTCTGTATTTTCTGCTTTTTAAGTTTGATTAAATGTTACAGATTTGCAATCCTTAGAGAAAACTTTCCCATATAAAATTTTAAAGGGAAAATTGAAATAAAATTTCCCCTTTATTTTTTAACCCAATTTATCTTCTAAAAGGATTTCCATTGAATCCCTAGAATTTTCTCTACTTAAGTCATACTTCTGTCTCTGCAAAAAAGTATCCGATTAATCTGATACTTTTAACCACCAAGCATTTACACTAAACCACACAGAAAAAAGAGAATTTGGGGCGAATATATAAAAAACCAAAGTGACATGGAGATTTACAAAGTAGTAAGTTTTTGGGGCTCTTCATTAGTAAAAAAAATTTAGAAATTGAAAACTGGAAAATTGATTATGATCTTGGGAAGGCAATGGTCATACCCTGTAGGAAAAACTGCTCAAAAAATCTGTTAAAAAAACAAAGCCGGGGGTTTTTCCGGGGTGGTTTTTCAAGGGCCGGGGGTTTAATCCACGCCTTTGGGAGACTAAAAGGAATGGATTGCCTGACCCCGGGGGTTCGAGCCCCCCTGGGCAAGGGGGACCTCATCTCTACAATAAACAAAAATCAGCTGGGGTGGTAGCACATCCTGTAATTCTGGCTATTTGGGAAAGGCTAAAGGCAAAAGGGATCGCCGGAGCCCAGCAGGTCGAGGCTGCTTTGGCGGGAGGGCCACGCACTCCAGCGGGGTGAAAAAATGAGACCCCAAACCAAAAAAAAAAAAAAACCCTAAAAGACTACCTCTTGGTCAAACCCCTAAACCCCCCCCCCCTTTTTGGGAGTTTGGGGGCCCCTTCAATAAACACTGTTTAAAAATAAAAAGACTACCTCTTTAGAGGATTCATGAATGGTCACTTATCCCTGGAAAATTTTTTTGGGAATAGGAGTGAAGCAGGGGTTCTCTTCACTTCTTGATAATGAAATCCCCCCTGTCTACCGAATTTGGCAAAAGCACTTCCCCAAGCCCTTGAAGCCTAAGGATTGCTCAGTATTCAAGGCCCTTTTTCCATTATGATGTCAAAGTTTGGGCTAATGTCAAAAATGAAAATTTTTACATGTTTTTCCCTGACTTTACTTACCTTTTTTAAATGTAAAAGTTAGCCTTTTAGTCAGTTTACAGATTCATGAAAAAAACCATTCAGTTAAAATTTTTCTTCTCAGACCGGGAAATTCCAATAAAAATTCATAAAAAAAATTTCATGAATAGAAAAAAGAAACCCCAAAAAAAAAAAAAAGCAGGAACTTTTGCATTTCCCAGACTTCAAACTTTACTATATGTTTCAATAATCAACACAGCCTGGTTTGGTACAAGTATAGGTCCATAGGTAAAAGGATGAACAGAGAATGAAATCCTCAAATTTTCAAAAAACTCATCTTTGAAAAAAACCACCAAGACCCACTGGGTAATGGAGAACATATTCTGTAAAGGGTGCGGGGAAAAGGGTTGACAACATCTAAAGATTGAAACAGGTTTCCCTATCTTCACCATATACATTAAATGTAAAGGATCAAAGACCTAAACCCTTTAAAAAAAAAAATTATAATAACCCTTTGAAAAGGGAAGGGGACACCATTAAGGAAACTGGATCCGGAAACAAATTCCTCTTCAGAGCCCCAAATACCGATGCCTTAAAAATAAGTTCCCCAAGTGGGACTCATCAAATTAATATCTTCTGCAAAAAAAAAAGAAACCATCAGAAGAGCAGGATACAGCCTACATAATGGGAAAAACGATTCTCCCCTATTTATTGTAAAAAAGGCCCCAAAAAACTAGAATCTACAAGGAAAATGAAAAAACTCAGAAAAATCAGACAAACATTCCCTTTGAAAAGTGTGCAAAATACTGATTGGACACTTTTTATAAAAAGAAATAGGGCAGCCATCAGACACAAAAAAATTGCTCACCTCATTTATCATCAAAAAAATGTAAATGAAACCACTTTGAAATACACATACACCTTGTAAGACTGGCCTTAAATTTAAAAAAACAAAAAATAAAGATGCAGGTAAAGGGTTTGGGGAAAAAATAAATGCTTCTACATTGCATGGGACTGAAAAATAGAGCAACATTTTGGGAAAAATGTGGGGGGTTTTTAAAGGGAAAGATATTGACCTACCATGTGACTCAGTAATTCCCCTTTGACAATATACCTGGAGGAACTAAATTTATTTTTTCCCAAAAAGATACCTGCCCAGGATGTTTTTTGCAGCTCTAACCCAATTGCAATAAAACATGGTACCAAAAATGTTGCCCATTAAAGTTGGGAAAGGATAAAATATAATTTTGGGATATTCACAGTGGAATATTATGCAGCCCTAAAAAAGGACAGATATAAGGATTTTGCAGAACGTTTGATGGATAAGAGGTAGGGCATTTTCAGTGATTTTTCACAGAAACAAAGAACCCGATTTCCTTTTTTTCTCATTTATGAGCTGAACTTGGTCACTTATAGTGCTGTAAAAAAGAGATTGGAGTTTTGGAAAAAATGTTTAGGGGGAGGGGGATTGGGATTTAAAGGGTACTGCTAAGGAAGGGAGGGGTATACCTCATCAACCAGGGACACTGGTAATCAATGTATGTATATTTTAAATCTGAATTTTCCCCAAATTTTTTTTTAAAAAATTAAAAAAGAAAAAAATAAATTTAAAAGAAAGTTGTAAAACATGCAACTGACTTCATTTGTTTATTCTATTTTTTTTTTTTAAAATCGTTACAATTCAGGGTTGGGCCTCCCAAAAGTTTATTTTGCAGGGTTTATTTTTTTTGAATTGTATAAAACCCCAATGAAACCCTTTTTTCCCCTTTTAAAACCTTGGAATACATGGGAAAATTTTTCCCCCAAAAATTTAAACTACAGTGTTTCTTTCCCCTAAATTATGAATTTTTTCTGCCTAAATTGAAACTTTTTTGAAATCCCGATTTATATCATTCTTAAAAACTGAGCCCTTTATTTTTATTACCTTTAAATGCTATTAAAAAGGCAGAATGTATAATAAATCTTAAAAATTTTAGAAAATAAAACAGTCCGGGAAATTTTAAAACAGCTTTTTACATTCTTAAAATTTGTGTAATTTTTGGCATCTTATTTTTTGCTTTTTAATTTTGAAATTTAAAAATTTTTTGAGCCCCAAACCCTTTGAGAAAAGTTTCCCTTATATTTGAAGGAAATATAAAATTACTTTCCCCTTTTTACTTTAACCCAATTTCATTTTTAAAAAAAGTATTTCCATTGAATCTCCTAGTATTTTTTCAATCTAAGACATTATGCTGTACTCTGCAACAAAGTAAACCAAATTTAAACTAAAACTTTTAATCACCAAGCATTTACAATGAGGCAACAGAAAAAACAGAATTTGGGGCCCCAAAATATATAAACCAAATTACCATAAAATTTACAAAATAGTAAGTATTTGGGCTCTGCATTTGTATAAAAATTTAGATAATTGAAAATTTTTGGAAAATTGTTTATGTTTTCAGCCAAAGCAAAGTTTATATCATGTAGGAAAAAATGCCAAAAACCCTTTTCACAATACTAAAAAACATCCCAAAAGTTTCTAAACTAAAGAAAGTGCTAAAATATTATATGGTTGTGCTTTTAACCAAACCTTAACAGGACGCCTGACCCTAATAATAAAAGACAAACCCCTTGGGCAACCCCCACAGGCCCCCCCCAGTTTGGAGTTTCTCAGTTCCCCTCAATAAACACTGTTTTTTAAAAAAAAAAAAAGACTTCCTCGTTTAGAGGGTTTTTGAATGGTCACTTTTCCCTGGAGAAAATTTTTTGGGTACCTGTAACACATGGGTTTTCTTCACTTCTTGGGAATGAAATCCACCCTGTCTACCGATTTGGCAGAGTCTGTACACAATGCTTGAAGCCTAAGGATTGATCAGTAGTCAAGGTCCCCCCCATTATGTTGTAAGTTCTGAGGCAAAAAAAATGTAAGACAAGTTAAAACAAGTAAGTAAGACAAGTGGGATCTCATCAAATTAATATACTTTTGCAAAACAAAAGAAACCATCAGAAAGGCAGGGATACAGCCAACAGAAGGGAAAATGGATTCTCCACATAATATCTGTAAAGAGGCCCTTACATCTAGGTTCTACAAAAACCAAAAAACTCAGAAAAATCAGACAAACATTCCCATTGAAAAGTGTGCAAAATAGGTGATTGGACACTTTTCATAAGAAAAATAGGGGGAGAAAGTGGACACAATGAAAATTGCTCAGCCTCACTCATCCTCAAAGAAATGCAAATGAAACCACTTTGAAATACCACATACCACCTGTAAGACTGGCCATCATTAATAAAACAAACCATAACAGATTCAGGTCAGGATTTTGGAAGAAATAAATGCTTCTACAATGCATGTGGACTGAAAAGTAGAGCAACATCTTTGGAAAATAGTGTGGTGGTTTGTAAAGGGACAAGATCTTGACCTACCATGTGACTCAGAAATTCACCTCTAGAGAATATACCTGGAGAACTCATATCATTCTACCAAAAAGATACCTGCACCCGTATGTTTTTTGCAGCTCTAATCACAATTGGAAAAAACAAGGTACCAAAAATGTTGCCCATCAAAGCTGAAATGGTAAAATAAATGAGGTGTATACAAAGTGACATATTTGCAGCCATAAAAAGGACAGATAGAAGGATTTTGCAGAACGTTTGATGGATATGAGGTAGGTCATTTTCAGTGATTTATCACAGAACCAAAGAACAGAGTTCCATATGTTCTCACTCATGAGCTCAATTGGATCACTTATAGTGCTGTAAGAAAGTGATTGGCAGTAGTGGAAAACCTGTTTAGGGGAGGGGTGAGATTGGCCGTGGAGGCATACTGCTAAGGAAGGGGGGGCATACCTCATAAACCAAGGACCCTGCATAATCGATGGATGTATATCTAACTCTGAATTGTAACCCACATTTTTAAATAAAATAAATAAATAAATAAATGAAAGCTGTAAAACATGCAACTGATTTTATTTGTTTATTCTATTTTTTTTTTTTTTAATTTAAACATGGTTACAATTCAGGGTTGGGCCTAGAAATGTTCATTATGCAGGGATTGATTTTTTAAGAATTGTATAATACTCCAATGATAACTCCTTTTCCTTTTAATATGTTGGAATACATGGTATAATTCTGCCTTCAAAATTGACAATTACAGTGTTTCCCAGTCCAAAGTTCACAGTGGGCTTCCTGCAAGTAACGCAGCCACATTCTTTCAACAAAATGGCTGTCTTCTAAAACCATATTCTACAATTTACACCTTCAATAAATCCTAAGATCATGACCCAGAAGCCTGTGACCAATACTAAGGCTCTTAGATGTGACACGAGTTTTAATTATAAGTTGTGTGCAAGCCAAAACTGCAATTTGTGGGAGAATGGGAGCAATGACCTTCTAAAGTTACCTTGTGTTCATCAGGTCTCAGAGTTGTTATGTTTTGAGCTCACAGGAGCTTAATCTGGTTAGAGCTGAGTAGAAAGGTGAAGGAAATGGGGTCATTAGCTCCGAATGCATCCTAGTGGTCTTGGGGTCAAAGCCCTTCCTGATCCCTAATGCTCAGTGGGACGCCGTGGCTGGCTCCCAACACTCCCCCTAAACAGTTTTCCACGATACCAATCATTTCCTTACAACACTCTAAGTGATCAAGTTCAGCTCATGAGTGAGAACATATGGAACTCTCTTCTTGTTTCTGTGATAAATCACTGAAAATGACCTACCTATATCCATCAAACGTTCTGCAAAATCCTTATATCTGTCCTTTTTTATGGCTGCATAATATTCCAGTGTTTGTATACCACATTTATTTTATCCATTCCAGCTTTGATGGGCAACATGGTTGTACCATGTTTTTTGCAATTGTGATTAGAGCCGCAAAAATCATACTTGTGCAGGTGTCTTCTTCGGTAAAATGATTTGAGTTCCTCCTGGCATATTCTCTACAGGGGAATTACTGAGTCACATGGTAGGTCAATATCTTTTCCTCTTAGAAACTGCCACACTGTTTTCCAAAGATGTTGCTCTACTTTTCAGTCCACATGCAGTTTAGAAGCATTTATGTTTTCCCAAATCCTTACCAGCCTCTGTTATTGTTTGTTTTATTAATGACAGCCTGTCTTATAATGGTATTTCAGATTGGTCTCATTTGCATTTCTTTGATGATTAGTGAGGCTGCGCAATTTTCATGTGTCTGCTGGCTGCCCATATCTCTTCTTATGAAAAGTGTCCAATGAGGAATTATGCCCACTTTTCAAAGGGATTGTGTGTCTGATTTTTCTGAGTGTTTGAGTTTCTTGTAGATTATAGATGTTATGCCTTTTTACAGATATATAGTTGGAGAATCGTTTTTCCCACTCTGTTGGCTGTATCCCTGCTCTTCTGATGGTTTCTTTTGTTTTGCAGAAGTATATTAATTTGATGAGATCCAACTTGTCTAACTTGCTTTTTAAGGCATGGGTATTTAGGGCTCTGAAGACAAATTTACTTCAGGTTCCAGTTTCCCTAATGGTGTCTCCTGCATTTTCTAAGATTTATTATACTTTGGTGTTTTACGATTAGGTCTTTGATCCATTTAGAGTTAATGTGTATGGTGATAGATAGGGTTCCTTTTCAATCTTGTGCATATTGTCAGCCTTTTCCCAGCACCATTTACTGAATATGTTCTCCATTACCCAGGGGGTTTTGGAGGTTTTTTTCAGAGATGGGTTTGTTGAGGATTTGAGGATTTCCTTCTCTCTCCTGCTCCATTGGGCTATGGGCCTATTCTAGTAACAATACCAGGCTGTGTTGATTATTGTAAACATATAGTAAAGTTTGAAGTCTAGAACAGTTTTAGCTCTTGCTTTCTTTCTTTTGGAAAGATTCTTTTGGCTATTCTTGATTGTTTATGGTTTCTTATGAATTCTTTGTTTTATGGAGGGGTTGGAGTCTCACTCTATCACCAAGACTAGCATCCAGTAGCTGCTCCCAGGCACCGCAGCCTCGATTGCTGGGCTCCAGTGATCCTTGTGCCTCAGCTTTCCAGTAGCCTGAATGACAAGCATGGGTTACCACACTTGGTTGTTTTTTTGTTATTGTAGCGATGTGGTCTAGATTCCCAGGTGGGCCTCCAAAACGAGGGTTCAGGCAATCCACTCTCCTCAGCCTCCCAAAGGTGCAAGATTATAGGCTGAGCCTCTGAGCCTGGCTCATAAGAATTCTTAATTGTAATTTCCAGGTCTGAGAAGAATGATGGTAACTTAATGATTATTTCATTGAATCTGTAGATTGTCTAAAAGGCTAATTTTTACATTTGAGAGATAAGCAAAATCAGGGAGCCCAGCATGTCAAATTGTCATTGATGACATCAGCCTCAGAACTTTGACATCATACTGGGAGGGATCTTGACTACTAAGCAATCCTTAGGGTTTGATGTCCTGTGTACAGTGCTCTTCCAAATGTGGTAGACATGGTGGATTTCATAACCAAGAAGTGAAGAAAAGCATGTGTTCACACCTATCCAAAAACTTCTCAAGGGATAAGTGACCATTGAAGAATCCACTAAATGAGGGAGTCTTTTTTTTTTTTTTTTTGTAAAGCAGTATTTATTGAGAGGACAGAGAAACTCCCACACTGGGAGGCGACCTGAGGGTTCCCCCAGTAGTCTTTTATTATTATGGTCACCGAATCCTGTTGGAGCTTGGTTATAGCACAACCACATACTATTTTAGCACTTTCTTTAGTTTAGAAACTTTTGGATGTTTTTAGTATTATGTAACTGCCTTTGAGTCGTTTTTCAAACAGGATTTGAACATCACTTAACTAAGATCATCATCAATTTTCCAGAATTTTCAATTATCCAAATTTTTATACTAATGAGGAGCCCAAATACTCACTATTTTGTAAATCTATTTTGTTTATATATATGGGGCCCCAAATTCTCTTTTTTCTGTGTGCCTGATTTGAAATGTTTGGTGATTAAAAGTATCAGATTAATTGGATACTTTGTTGCATAGTACAGCATTATGTCTTAGGTAGAGAAATTTTAGGGGATCAATGGAAATACTCTTTTAAAAATATAAATTGGGTTAAAATATAAAGGAATGTGATTTTATATTTCCTTCAAATATATAAGGAAAATTTTCTCTAAGGATTGCACATCTGTAACATTTAATCAAAATTAAGAAGCAGAAAATACACAGTGCATCAAGAAAATGTACACAAATTTTCAGAATGGAAAAAGCTGTATTAAATTATGATAGTTTTTTATTTTCTAAAATTTTTAAGATTTATTATGCATCTGCCTTCTGAATAGCACTTAGGTACACTGAATCTCAAGGTTCACTTATCTAAGAATGATATAGATCTGGAATCTCAACAAGTTTCAATTTAGGCAGAATAAAACATTCAGAATTTATGTGAGAAACACTGTAGTTGTCAGTTTTGAAGGCAGAATTTTACCATGTATCTAACGTATTAAAAGGAAAAGGAGTTATCATTGGAGTATTATACACTTCTTTAAATATCAATCCCTGCATATGAACATTCTAGGCCCAACCCTGAATTGTAACCATTTTTAAAGTAAAAAAAAATTAAAAAATAGAATAAACAAGTAAAGTCAGTTGCATGTTTTACAGCTTTCATTTATTTATTTAATTTTATTTATAATTTTTTTAAAAAATGTGGGTACAATTCAGAGTTAGATATACACACATTGATTATAACAGGTCCCTGGTTGATGAGGTATGCCACTCCCTTCCTTAGCAGTATCCCTCCACTGCCATTCTCACTCCTCCCCCTAAACAGTTTTCCATCGACTACCAATCACTTTCTTACAGCACTCTAAGTGATCAAGTTCAGCCCATGAGTGAGAACATATGGAACTCTCTTCTTTGTTTCTGTGATAAATCACTGAAAATGACATACCTCATATCCATCAAACATTCTGCAAAATCCTTATATCTGTCCTTTTTTATGGCTGCATAATATTCCACTGTGTATATACCACATTTATTTTATCCATTCCAGCTTTGATGGCCTGCATGGTAGATACCATGTTTTTTGCAATTGTGATTAGAGCTGCAAAAACATACTTGTTCAGGTGTCTTTTTGGTAAAATGATTTGAGTTCCTCCAGGTATATTCTCTACATGGGAATTACTTGCCAGAGCCCAGCTCCAGCCAGTTATAGGGTACATCAAAGGTGGAGACAACATTGGCAATTGGGTGGAAGAAGAAAGAGAGAGAGAGAGAGAGAGAAAGAAAGAGACTGGACTCCAGTCTAGTGCAGAAGTGATGTGTGTTATTGGGAATTACAACGGGTCTTTTATACACAAAGTCAGATGTGGGAGGGGCATCTCCCACCCACCAGAAACCTTAATCAAATGAAAACTTTATCAATGATTGCCTTTAAACTCTTTTCCTAAGATAATCTTAAAATGCCATAACAAAGGATAACCTAATCCATGAGTGACATATTGTATAAACCTTTTTCAGACTAAGATGATTGATTTATGCCAAGTTAAACAATTCTATAGAGCTTAAGTATTTACTTTACAAACGAACGTGGTCCATTCCAGAATGTTTGGAATGTGGCCCAGTCCAAAGTTCACAGTGGTCTACATGCAAGTAATCCAGCCGCATTCTTTCAACAAAATGGCTGTCTTCTAAAACTATGTTCTACAATTTACACCTTCAATAAATCCTAAGATCATGACCCAGAGCCTGTGACCAACACTAAGGCTCTTAGATGTGACACAAGTTTGAATTATAATTTGTGTGAAAGCCAAAACTGCAGTTTGTGGAAGAATGGGAGCAATGAGCTTCTAAAGTTAGCTTGTGTTCATCCCGGTCTCAGAGATTTTAAGTTTTGAGCTCACAGGAGATTAATCAGGTTAGTGTTGAGTAGAAAAGGGAGGAAATGGGTCAAATAGCTCCTAAGCATCCTAGTGGTCTCGGGTCAACGGCCTTCCTGATCACTAAGGCTCAGTGGGCCTCCGTGGCTGGCTCCCAACAATTACTGAGTCACATTGTAGGTCAATATCTTGTCCCCGTAGAAACCACCACACTGTTTTCCAAAGATGTTGCTCTACTATTCAGTCCACATGCAGTTTAGAAGCATTTTTTTTCCCAAATCCTTACCAGCTTCTACTATTATTTCTTTCATTAATGAGGGCCAGTGTTACAGGGGGTATGTGGTATTTCAAATTTGTCTCACTTGCATTTGTTTGATGATGAGTGAGGCTGAGCAATGTTTATGTGCCTGCTGGCTGCCTGTATTCCTTCTTTTGAAAAGTGTACAACCACGCATTTTGCACACTTTAAAAAGGCAATGTTGTCTGAATGTTCTGAGTGTTTGAGTTTCTTGTAGATCCTAGATGTTATGCTTTTTTAATAGATATATAGTTGGAGAATCGTTTTTCCCATCCTGTTGGCTGTATCACTGCTCTTCTGATGTTTCTTTTGTTTTGCAGAAGTATATTAATTTGATGAGATCCCACTTGTCTAAGTTATTTTTATGGCATGGGTATTTAGGGTTCTGAAGAGGAATTAGTTTCCAGTTCCAGTTTCCATAATGGTTTCTCCTGTGTTTTCTAAGATTATTATAATTTGGTGTTTTACGTTTAGGTCTTTGATCCATTTAGAGTTAATGTGTATGGTGATAGTTAGGGGTCCTGTTTCAACCATGTGCAAGTGTTCAGCCTTTTCCTAGCAACATTTACTGAAAATGTTTTCCATTACCCAGTGGATCTTGGAGATTTTTTCCAAGATGTGTTGCTTGAGATTTTGAGGATTTCATTCTCTGTCCTGATCCATTGGCCTATGGACCTATTCTTGTACCAATACCAGGCTGTGTTGATTACTGTAAACATGTAGTACAGTTTGAAGTCTGGAACAGTGATAGCTCCTGCTTTGTTTCTTTTGAATAGATTCTTTTGGCTATTCTTGATTGTTTATGGTTTCTTATGAATTCTTTGTTTTTTGTTTTTTGAGTTGGATTTCACTCTGTCACCCAGACTGGAGTGCAGAGGCCACTCCCAACACCACAGCCTCGACCTGCATGGCCTCTGTGATCCTTCTGCCTCAGTTACCAAGTAGCCTGAATGACAAGCATGTGCTACCATGCCCGGATGATTTTTTGATTTAATGTATAGATGAGGTCTCACTGCCAGGTGGGGCTCGAACCTGAGGGCTCAGGCAATCCACTCAGCTCAGCCTCCCATAGGCACGGGATTACAGGCTGAGCCACCAAGCCTGGCTCATATGAATTCTTTATTGTAATTTCCAGGTCTGAGAAGAATGATGTTAACTTAATGGTCATTTCATTGAATCTGTAGATTGCCTAAAAGGCTAATTTTTACATTAAAGAGGTAAGCAAAGTCAGGGAAACAAGCATGTCAAATTGTCATTTATGACATCAGCCTCAGAAGTTTGACATCATAATGGGAGGGACCTTGACTACTGAGCAATCCTTAGGATTCAAGTGCTTGTGTACAGTGCTCTGCCAAATGTGGTAGACATAGTGGATTTCATTCCCAAGAAGTGAAGAAAAGCATGTGTTCACACCTATCCAAAAACTTCTCCAGGGATAAGTGACCATTCAAGAATCCACTAAATGAGGTACTCTTTTTTTTTGTAAAGCAGTATTTATTGAGAGGACAGAGAAACTCCCAAACTGGGAGGGGACCTTAGGGGGTTGCCCACGAGGTAGTCTTTTATTATTATGGTCACGGAGTCCTGTTGGAACTTGGTTATAGCACAACCAAATAATAATATTTAAAGTTTAGTTTAGAAACTTTTGGATGTTTTTAGTATTGTGTAACAGCCTTTGAGCAGTATTTCCTACAGGATTTGAACATTGCTTTTGCTACTATCATAATCAATTTTCCAGAATTTTCAATTATCTAAATTTTATACTAATGCAGACCCAAAACTTACTACATTGTAAATCTCCAAGTTATTTTGGTTTATATATTTTGGGTCCCGAATTCTCTTTTTCCTGTGTGCCTGATTTTAAATCTTGGTGATTAAAAGTATCAAATTAATTGGATACTTTGTTGCAGAGTACAGCATTATGTCTTTGAGGTAGGGAAGATACTAGGGGATTCATTGGAAATACTTTTTAAAATATAAATTGGGTAAAAATAGAAAGGGAATGTGATTTTATATTTCCTTCTAATATATAAGAGAAAACTTTTCGTCTAAGGATTGCACATCTGTAACATTTAATCAAAATTGACACACAGAAATACAGAGTGCACCAAGAAAATGTACACAAATTTTAATAATGGAAAAAGCTGTATTAAATCATGATACTGTTTATTTTCTAAAATTTTTAAGATTTATTATGCATTCTGCCTTCTGAATAGCACTTAGGTACACTGAATCTCAAGGTTCAGGTTTCTAAGAATGATATAGATCTGGAATCTCAACAAGTTTCAATTTAGGCAGAATGAAACATTCTGAATGTATGTGAGAAACACATAGTTGTCAATTTGGAATGCAGAATTATACCATGTATTCCAATGATTAAAAAGGAAAAGAGTTTTCATTGGAGTATTATACAATTTTTAAAAAAAAATCAATCCCTGCTTAATGAACATGCCTACATTGACCGGCGACCAAAATGAGTGGCGAGAATACTACTGACTCAGAGAAACACTAGATTTTACAACATGCCTGCTAGTCACCGGAGGAAGAACCTTCCTTATTGATTCAGAAATGCCTACTGCTTGCTGAGTCACAACTTCAACATGATTCCCCCAAGGAGGGAACAACTTTGAGCCACCAGCTGAAAAATCTTTCACTACAGGATGAAATATCCCTTGTCCTCAGCTGTCCTGTACAAGACCACAAGCTACCAGATGTAATGTCTTCAGTGCTCACCGTTCACGACTACCAGCGTGGAAACAAATGAAATCTTTGGTTGAAGAAACAGGAAAAATGGTAATCTCCCCCATCATGTCACAAAAACTTCCCCCCCATCTGACATACCATTTGCTCTCTTAAAAATTTCTGAGAGGGACTGGATACTCATCCAACGGGACACTGGGTAACTGAGTGGAGAGAGTGCATTTGTGGATCAAAAGTGGACTATTTATACCTAGTGAAAAACTATAACAACTACTATCAGAAATAAACAAATTGTTATTTCATACTTTCAAAATAAGGGCCTACTTACAATCCCCTATATTTTTCTT
Source organism: Cephalopachus bancanus (assembly GCA_027257055.1). Taxonomy (NCBI): domain Eukaryota; kingdom Metazoa; phylum Chordata; class Mammalia; order Primates; family Tarsiidae; genus Cephalopachus; species Cephalopachus bancanus. Next base: position 39,434 of record JAPVLO010001852.1, read on the forward strand.
GTATGGAATGAATATCAAACTGTTACAATTTACTATAACAAGAATGTTTATAAGGTGTCTTGTGGGAAAAAGTCTTTTAACTATTGTTTAACTGATGCCTTTTATAAGGGATTTGCAATCTTAAAACAACCTCCCTATTTAATGGTTCCAGTACAACTGTCATCTCACAGGTATGATGAGTATGGTTTACAAACGTTGTATGAAGTCAATTCTCTTCTGAAGAAAAGACAAAAAGGGTTTGTTCACTGTAGTCTTGGGAATTGCAACTCTAATTTGCTGTTGCTACTTTGGTAGCAGTTTCAGTTGTGGCTTTAGCTCAGGGGGTTCATACAATTACCTTCACTGATCAGTTATCTAAGTAGTTTCTATAGCCTTAACTACCCAAGAGATTATTGATCACAAGCTAGAGAACAAAGTTAATGCTTTGGAAGAGTGGTTCTAGCTATAGGACAAAAACTTATGGCTTTAAAAATTAAGTTGACACTTTGATGTTACTCTGAGTTTAAATGTTTAAACTTGAATTAAATGCCCCACTCCTTTAGAGGTAAATACATCTGTCTACACATGGGACAAAACTAAAAATTATATTCTTGAAATTTGGAATGATTCAGACTTAAAAATGGACCTTAAAAAATTTGGGCATCAGTAAACTCAAGACATGGGTTGCTGAAAAGCAATCCCGGTCTACTAAATTGGCCAGTTCTATATTTAACAATATTTCTTTTTTTTCCTTTGATCAAAAATTGTTAATGACTATATTTTTTAAATGGGGGAAATTTGGGGAAACCCGGAAAAGTTTTTCATTGTTGTGTCTATTTCCCAAATCATTTTCAGATTTTTTTAAAAAAAGAGTATACCTAAGTTTAATTTACAAAATTTCATGGCTTCGTGCTAAAAAATAAAAAAATGGGAGATGTTGGGAGCCAGCCAGGGAGGCCCACTGAGCATTAGGGATCAGGAAGAGCTGTAGACTCCAAGACCACTAGGATGTGTTCGGGAAACTGTTGACCCTTTCCCCTCCCTCCTTTTCCATTTGGCACAAACTACCAAAAAAAAGCTCCATGGCTCTAACAAAAAACTCTGAAACCCGGAATGTACACAGCTAACCTGGGATCTATTTTCCCATTCCCCATGGCTTATGGTCTTTTGCTTATCACAATTTAAGTTTGGCTTTGAGTCACATTGAGGAGCCTTAGTGCAGATTACAAGTTCTCTTGATGCCACCTTAAAAATTTAAGAATAGGTTTTAAAAAAATTGTTCATATAGTTTAAAAAAAATTATGTAACAATTTTACTATAGAAGTTGGTTAGTTCATTTGACATAGGGGACTAGTAAATTTTGTTTTAGGCCAGCTGGTGCTAGGAGAGAGTAACCATAGCACCAACTGTTTTATAAAAACCAGTTTGAATTAGCATAGAATAGTAAAAGGCAATATATCATTATGTTAGTTTCGGGTGAAAGCATTAAATGATGTTATGTAAGTATAAACAATTAAGGGTACATAAAAAGTGGATAAGAAATTCATATTTTTCCTTATGTCTAAAAAATAAATGTTTGAGTGTGGGGGGTGTTCTGTGTGCATCTGGACCTGTTCAGGTAAAAGACACATGCTACCTTTTGTGTAACCATAGCCCAGACTTTCCCCATGATGATAACTTTGTGGATTTCTGGGAAAAAAAGCCCTGAAATTACACCCTTTAAATGGCTTCTACACTAGACAGAGTCCAGTCTCTTTCTTTCCCCCCTTTTTCTCTTTCTTTCTCTTTATTAATCCAGAATATTGCCAACACTGCCTCACTTTCCAAGGACCCTCTAAATCTCTCTGTGAGGGCTGACCCCCAGCATTTGTGCAGATATATAGGTGGAGATTTTTTTTTCCCCCCCCTTCTTTTGGGCTGTATCCCTGCTCTTCTGATGGTTTCTTTTGTTTTGCAGAAGTATATTAATTTGATGAGATCCCACTTGTAAAAATTTCTTCTTAACGGGTTATGAGGTAGGTCATTTTCAGTGATTATCACAAAAAAAGGGAACAGAGTTCTGTTTTCTCACACGGGAAACTGAAATTAATTACAAAAGTTCTAAAAGAAAGTGATTAGCAATCGTGGAACACTATTTAGGGGGAGGGGAGATATTGGCATTGGAGGAATACTGTTAAGGAAGGGGGGGGAAATATCTCAAAACCAGAGACCCTGCATAATCAAGAATTGTGTATCTAACAAATGAATTGTACACCACATTTTAAAAAATTTATAATAAATAATTAAATAAATATATAAATGAAAACTGAAAAACATGAAACTGACTTCATTTGTTTATTCTTTTTTTAAATTTTAAAAAAATTTTAATAATTCAGAATTGTGTATAGAAATGTTCAAATGCGGGGAATTGATTTATTAAGAAGTGTAAATACTCTAAGATAACCCCTTTTTTCCTTTGAACACGTTAGTATACAAGGTAAATTCTGACTTAAAAATTTGATCATTCCCATTGTTTTTCATCTAAATTCTGCATATTTTATTTTGCCAAAATTGAAACTTGTTGAGATTCCAGATCAATTTTATTCTTAGATGGTTGAACTTTGAGATTCAGTGTACCTAAGTGCTATTCAGAAGAAAGAATGCATAATAAATTTTAAAAAATTTTGGAAAAAAAACCAGTTTTCATAATTTAATACAGTTTTTTCCTTTTCTTAAAATTTGTGTAAATTTGTTGGTGCAGTCTGTATTTTCTGCTTGTTAACTTTGATTAAATGTTACAGATGTGCAATCCTTAGAGAAAAGTCTCCCTTATACATTTGAAGAAAAATAAAATAAACATTCCCTTTATTTTTTAAACCCCAATTTGTTTTTTTAAAAGAGAAATTTCCATTGAACCCCCCCAGTATTTTCTCTACCTAAGACATAATGCTGTACTCTGCAAGAAAGTATCTGATTAATCTGTTTTTTTTAATCACCAAGCTTTTAAAATCAGTCACACAGAAAAAAGAAAATTTTGGGGGCCTAATATATAAAAACCCCACAATAACATGAAGATTTACCATGTATTAAGTATCGGGGACTCCGCATTAGTAAAAAATTTTAAAATAATTGAAAATTCTGGAAAATTAATTTGATCTTAGAAAAAGCAATGTTCAAATCCTGAAAGGAAAAACAGTTCAAAGGTGTTACACAATACTAAAAACATCCAAAAGTTTCAAAAAAAAAAGGGAAGTGCAAAAAATTTTTGTTTGGTTTTTCTATAACCAAGCTCCAACCAGACTCAGTGATTATAAGAATAAAAGACTACCTTGGTAAAACCCCCTCAGGCCCCCTCCCAGTTGGGAGTTTCACAATGTTTGTTAAAAAAGTCTGTTTAAAAAAAAAAAAAAGACTACCTCGTGTAGAGGATTCTTAAATGGTCACTTATCCCTGGAGAAATTTTTGGATAGGTGTGAACTCATGGTTCCTTTCAGTTCTTGGGAATGAAATCCACCATGTCTACCACATTTGGCAGAACCATGAAGACAGGTACTTGAAGCCTAAGGACTGCTTAGTAGTCAAGGTCCCTCCCAAACTTCTGAGGCTGATGTCATAAATGACAATTTGACATGCTTGTTTCCCTTATCTTACTTAACTCTTTTAATTGAAAAATTGGGCCCTTTTTCTCAATCTACAGATTCAATGAAATAACCATTAAGTTAACATCATTCTTCTCATATCTGGAAATTATAATAAAATATTTATATGAAACCATAAATAATCATGAATAGCCAATAGAATCTTATCAAAAGAAACAAAGCAGGAACTATTGCAGTTCCAGTCTTCAAACTTTACTATTGTTAACAGTAAGCAACACAGCCTGGGACTGGGACAAGAAAGGGCCTAGGCTAATAGTTCAGGACAGAAAATGAAATTCTCAAATTCTCAACCAACTCATCTTTGAAAATCCTCCAAGACCACTGTGTAATGGAGAACATATCCAGTAAATGGTGCTGGGAAAAAAACTGACAACATGCACAAGATTGAAACAGGACCCCGATCTATCACCATACACACTAACTCTAAATGGATCAAACTCCCAAAAGGAAAACACCAAATTATAATAATCTTAGAAAACGAAGGAGACACCATTAGGAAAACTGGAAATGGAAACTAAAATTTCCCCTTCAGAGCCCTAAATACACATGCATTAAGAAGTACTTTTGACAAGTGGGATCTCATCAAATTAATAAAACTTCTGCAAAACAAAAGAAACCATCAGAAGAGCAGGGGGGCAGCCAACAGAATGGGAAAAAAAAAATTCTCCACCTATAAATCTGTAAAAAGGCATAACATCTAGGATCTACAAGAAACTCATGCACTCAGAAAAATCAGACAAGCATTCCCTTTGAAAAGATTGCAAAATTCATGATTGTACACCTTTCATATGAACAGATATGGGCAGCCAGCAGACACATGGAAATTGCTCAGCCTCACTCATCATCAAAGAAATGCAAATGAAACCACTTTGAAATATCCTATAACACCTGTAAGACTGGCCATCATTATTGAAACAAACAATAACAAGGGCAGGTCAGGGTTTGGGGGAAAAAATAATTATTTTTACAATGCATGTGCACTGAAAAGTTGAGCAAACATCTTTGGAAAAAAAAAGTGGTGGTTTGTAAAGGGAAAAAGATCTTGACCTACCATGTGACAGAGTAATTCTCCGGTAGAGAATATACCTGGAGGAACTCAAATCATTTTACCAAAAAAATACCTGCCCCAGTATGTTTTTTGCAGCTCTAATCACAATTGCAAAAAACATGGTACTAAAACCCGTTGCCCTCAAAGTTGGAATGGATAAAATAAATGTGGTGTATACACATGGAATATTATGCAACCCTTTAAAAAAAGGGCAGATATAAGGATTTTGCAGAACAGTTGATGGGTATGAGTTTGGTCATTTTTAGTGGTATATCATAGAAAAAAAGAACAGAGTTTCATATGTTCTCACCCTGAGCTGACCTTGATCACTTATAGTGCTGTAAGAAAGTTATTTTCAGTAGTTTGGGAAAACTCTGTAGTGGAAGGGGTGAGATTGGGGAGTGGAGGGGTACTGCTAAGGAAGGGAGGGGCATACCTCATCCAAGAAGGGGCCCCTGCATAATCAATGTTTCTATTTCTAACTCTGAATTTTATCCCACATTTAAAAAGAATTAAAATAAATAAATAAATAATTGAAAGCTATAAAACATGTAACTGACTTTGTTTATTGTATTTTTTATTTTTTTTTTTTCTTTTAAAAAAGGTTTTCAATACAAGGCTCAGCCTAGAAATTTTTTTATCTTGGGGTTATCTTTTAAGAATTTTTATAAAATTTTCCAAAGATAACTCCTTTTCCTTTTAATACGTTGGGTTACATGGTAAATTTTGCCTTCTAAATTGACATCTACATGTTTCCACAAAATTCTGAATGTTGTATTTTTACCTAAATTGAAACTTATTGAGATTCCCCGATCTATATCATTCCTAGAAAACTGAATCTTGAGATTCAGTGTACTTAAGTGCTATTCAGATGGCAGAATGCATAATAAAACTTAAATTTAGGAAAATAAAATAGTATCATAATTTAATAAAGCTTTTTATATTCTTAAAATTTGTTACATTTTTTTTTGGTGCCCTCTGTTTTTTCTGCTTGTCAATTTTTATTTAAAAGTTACAGATGTAAAAACCTTGGGGAAAAGTTTCCCTTGTATAATTGAAGGAAATTAAAAAATTTAAATTTCCCTTCATATTTTAACACAATTTATATTTTTAAAAGAGTAAATTTTCCCTTGAAACCCCCCCATATTTTTTTCTACCTAAGACATAATGCTGTACTCTGCAACAAAGAATCCGATTAATCTGATACTTTTTATCACCAAGCATAAAATGAGACACACAGAAAAAAAGAAAATTCTGGGGCCCCCCTATAAATATAAAACCCAAAAAAACGTGGGAAATTTTACAAAATGGCAAGTTAATTTTGGGCTCTCCATTAATATAAAAATTTTGATAAATAAAAATTCTGGAAAATTGATTATGATTTTAGCAAAAGAAATGTTCAAATCCCTGGGAAAAACTGCTAAAAGGCTGTTCCAGAATATTAAAAAAACAAAACATTCTAAACTAAAGAAAGTGCAAAAAAATTTATTTGGTTGTTTTAAACAAGCTCAACAGCACTCTGGGGCCATAATAATAAAAGACTACCTCGTGGCAACCCCCTCAGGCCCCCTTTCCATTTGGAGTTTCTGGTCACTTTAATAAAGACTGCTTAAAAAAAAAAAAAAAAATACCTCTTTTATAGAATTCTTGAATGGTCATTTATCCCTGGGAAATTTTAGGATGTTTTCCCCATGTGAACACATGGTCATCTTACTTCAGGGGAATGAAATTCGCCTGTCTACTGCATTAGGCAGAGAATGTGGAAAAGTGCTTGAACTAAAATTGCTCAGAGTCAAGTTCCCTCCCATTATGATGTCAAAGTTCTGAGGCTGATGTAATGAATGACAATCTGACATGCTTGTTTCCTGAGTTTACTTACCTCTATTTATATAAAAATTAGCATTTTAGTCAGTCTACAGATTCAATGAAATAACCACTAAGTTATCATCATTCTTCTCAGACCTGGAAATTACAATAAAGTTTTCAAATAAACCCCAAAAAAATTTTTTCATAAAATTTAGCCCAAAAGAACATTAAAAAAATAAACAAAGCAGGAGCTATTGCAGTTCCAGACTTCAAACTTTACAATATGTTTACAGAATCAACACTCAGGGTATTGGTACAAGTATAGATTCATAGGCCAATGGATCAGGACAGAGATTGAAATCCTCAAATTAGCAAAAATCATCTTTGAAAAAACCTCCAAGTCACACGGGGTAATGGAGAACATATTCAGTAAGTGGTGCTGGGAAAAGGGTGACAACATGCACAAGATTGAAACAGGACCCTTATCTACCACCAAACAAATTAACTCAAAATGGATAAAAGACCAAAAAGGAAAACACCAAAATATAATGATTTTAGAAAATGTAGGAGACACCATTAGGGAAACTAAAACCCCAAAAACTAATGCCTTTTCAGAGCCCAAAATACCCTGCCTTAAAAAGTAGTTACACCAGTGGAATCTCATCAAATTAATATACTTTTGCAAAACAAAAGAAACAATCAGAAGAGCAGGGAAAAAGCCAACAGAAAGGGAAAAACATTTTCCACCTATATATCTGTAAAAAAGGGACAACATCTAGGGGCTACAAGAAAATCAAACACCCGAAAAATCGGCAAACATTCCCTTTGAAAAGTGGCAAAATACGTGATTGGACACTTTTTATAAGAAAAGATACGGGCAGCCAGCAACATATGAAAAACAATTTTGTATATCTAACTTAAACTGACCCCACATTTTAAAAAATTAAAATAAAATAAATAAAAGTTCTAAAGCATGCAAGTGACTTTATTATTCTATTTTTATTTTTTTAACTTTATAAATTGTTACAATTCAGAGTTGGGGCTACAAATGTTTACTATGCTGAATTGATTTTTTTAAAAATTGTAGAATACTCCAATGATGTTTTCCTTGCTTTTTAATATTTTGGGAAAACTGGTTTAATTCTGCCTTGAAAATTGACAACTCAGTTTTCTCCCTAAATTTTGAATGTTTTATTCTGCATAAATTGAAATTTGTTGGATTCAGATCTATACCATTCTTAGAAAGGTGAACCTTGAATTCAGTGTACCTGATGCTATTTAGAAGGGAGAAAAGCAAATAAACTTAAATATTTTAGAAAATAAAACATACCACAATTTAATACAGCTTTATCCACTCTGAAAATTTTTGTATATTTTCTTGGTGCACTGTGTATTTTCTGTTGTTAATTTTAAATTTAAAAGTTACAGATGGGGAATCCTTGGAGAAAGTTTCCCTTATATATTTGAAGAAAAAAAAATCACATTCCCTTTATTGTAACCCAATTTTTTATTTTTTTAAAAAATATTTTCCCTTGAATTCCCTAGTATTTTCTCTACTAAGACATAAAGCTGTACTCTGCAAAAAAGTATACGATTAATCTGATACTTTTAATCACCAAGCATTTAAAATGAGGGACACAGACAAAAGAGAATTTGGGGCCCAATATATTAAAACAAAATAACATGGAGATTTACAAAGTAGTAAGTATTGGGGTCTGCATTACTATAAAAATTTAATTTGAAAATTCTGGAAAATTGATTTGATGTAGCAAAAGTAATGTTCAAATCTTGTAGGAAAAACGCTCAACGGCTTTACACAATACTAAAAACATCCAAAGGGTTTTTAAACTAAAGAAAGTGTTTAAAAATTATTTGGTTGTGCTATAACCAAGCTCCAAAAGGCTCCATGACCATAATGATAAAAGACTACATCTTGGGCCCAACCCCCCAGGTCCCCTCCCAGTTTTGGGGGTTTCTTTGTCTTCTCAATAAAACTGCTTTAAAAAAAAAAAAAAAAAACGGCCAGGTCGGGGGCTCAGCCTGTAATCCTATGCTTTGGGAGGCTGAGGTGGTGGATTCTTGAGGCTGTGGGTTCGAGACCTGCCTTGGCAGCAAGACCCCATTCTACAATAAAAAAAGAAATCAGCGGCAAGGTAGCGTGCCCCCTTTCTTTGGGTTTCTTGAAAAGGGTGGGGCGGATTGGCCCCAG